>ML781440.1:965339-978455 GCA_009831015.1 Picea engelmannii
GTCCGGAATAGTGTGGCGTGTGAAGTGGGGGCCCCCTCTTGTCCTGTCGACTACCGTGTCGCATTTCCCCCTCGTCCACCTGTACTCCACGTAATTGTGCGACAGGATCTGTTCACATTGGCTATTCTCTAGGCCTGTTGGGATTTGTCCCTATTGGCCGCTCGCTAACCCTGTCGAGGTTCGACGGTTTTAAAGTCGAACGATTCGACATCACTATAGCGCCGAGGCGTGAAATACAAAGAGGCACTGCATTTATTTGAACTGTGATCATGACTCGCGATCACATGGGAATGGAGAGAGAGAAATAATTAGCTTTCACTAGGCCTTCGTAGGTAACTCAGGGCTCTATATTAGCAGAAATCAACGAAAAATTTGATTGAGGTAGTGGGTATGTGACACAGGAGTCATTCTTATAATGTTCTGAACCATTTTCCGTTTGGAAAATCTATGTTCATCATTCGTCTAGATGATGATTATCTCCAATAAACTGTTGATAGTCTTCAAGGAAATTAGAACAAGAATAGAACACAACTGTGTCTATCCATAGTAGTACATAACTACAATCCAGTGGTACATGACCACACCAAGTAACACACAAGTACTTGATCAACAACGTATGATCACAAACAATGGAACATATCCACCACAATAGTCTTCATCTACTGTCATACAGTCTTCATAACAAACATATGATAACAACCTGCATAGAAACAATGTTATGATATCAACTGAATTATATGGGCGAATATTTCACTCACATCTATGATCTCTGAAAGAATATCTGCCTCACAAATAGTGGAACTTATCCACCATAATAGTTTGCATCTACTGTCATACAGTCTTCATAACAAACATCTGATAGCAACCTGTATAGAAACAATGTTATGATATAAACTGAATCATCTGGGCCAATCCTTCACTCACATCTATGATCTCTGAAAGAATATCTGCCTCAGACTAGAATAATGAGATATCTTGACTATTCTTCTCAAGCAAGGAAGAATAACTGTCCTGACTTCTGAACCTGGACCATTCTTCACCCTGAGCCATTCTTCCTACACTAATCAAAGTGCACCCTGGAGAGAATGTATAACCCTAAGGAATGACGAGCCTGGACCATTCCCCTCCCTAGGCCATTCCTCCTACACTAATCAAAGTGCACCCTGGAGAGAATGTATAAACCCTAAGGAATGTTTGTCCCTGATTGCTGAGCCTGGACCATTCCCCACCCTGGGCCATTCATCCTACACTAATCAAAGTGCACCCTGGAGAGAATGTATACACCCTAAGGAATGATTGTCTGGACCATTTCCTCTATTAACCATAAGAGGAAAAGACTATCCTACATCAACCTCCAAAACAGACCATTCCTCATGTTAACCACAATGAGAAATCGTTGTCCGGCGAGGCAGGCCAATCTTCTTGAGTAACCCTCAAGAAGAGAGACTGCCCTAGACCACTTCCCATGTTAACCACAATGGGAAGTCGTTGTCTATGATACATCAGCAATCAGACTACTTCCCATGTTAACCACAATGGGAAGTCGCTGTCTATGATACATCAGCAATCAGACTACTTCCCATGTTAACCACAATGGGAAGTCATTGTTTGTCAGAAATCTGAATCCACTTTCCGACATGAAAGCATCTATCCAAGATGGACTATTTTTCAATGAATATCTTCAATAATATTTTCAGTGCTCCCTCCCAACCTGGGAGTTATTTCTTCTTTTTTTAATAAGGAAGTTGTTTCCATGAGCTCTTGCTTGAGTATGCAAATGCTTTACCAAAATGTCTACTTATGTGCTCATCTGTGGAGATCTGTACTGGAGAACCATTTTCTCCTTTCTGGACTTCATCATGGATAATGTAATGCTTGATTTCAAATGTACTTTAGTCTGGAACACTGTGAAGGCTTCACGTAGATCTGAACAATAGAGTATATCATTGTTGGAAAACTGGGACATATCCATGTGGTACTTCTTCTGTCATCATGAGATCTGATCTACTGATCAATCATCTTGATGTTATAGGGAATCTTCACCATGCTTTTGTTGTGCACTAGAGGTTCTTCCACCAAGTTATCTTCTTCTATCTGCATACAAGAGTCTCTTTCTGGTATGCCTCAAAGTCTTGAGATTGCTCTTCATATGCTCTTTATTCAATTTCTTTGGAGAACATTCTTTGTATTCATCTGATGTAGAACTCCAACTCATGGATGTTGCAGATGATATAATGACTCATGTAGAGATAATTTTGGTTTACTAGAACAAGTAATCATCATAGTCTTCTCCCTCCATATGGGAGAACCTCTAGTTCCAGGTCTCACAATTCTTTCATTCATAAGTCTTCCATACACTAATCTTTATCACAAATTTCAGTTCTTCTGCTTGATTGATTTTAGTGAGTTCATATCAGACTGGTAATCTTGTGGTTCTTGATACAATGACTGGTTGTTTTGATTTCTCTTTCTTTCTTGGAATCTTCATGTTCTTCTTCATGTTTTTATTTAGCTCTTGGGTCCATGGAGTTTCTTATAGATTCCATGCCATAGAGATTCCATGCCATAGAGATTCCACTTCTTCCTTTCATCATAGGGTCACAGATCTAGATGGACAATTAGGGATACTTTAAGGCTTCTCTTCGAGCAAGACTTCTTGAACTGAACACATACTGTCTTTCATGGTTACTACCATGGATATATACTTCATCATTTTCAATGGATCATAGGATTATCTCCCTCCTAACCCTTGCTTCATGTAAGAGTTCATATAATCGGTTCCCTCCGTCTAACAGAGTCCACGCTTCCATCTGCATCCTTATTGTCTTCTGCAATATATAATTATCTCTCTTGTCTAACATAATCCACTCTTTCATCTTGTTGTCTTCTACAAAATGTCATAAGTCTTTTTCCAATTTTTTCTCGATTGTTGACTTCTTTCTGTCTTTGCTTCTTCTAAGTCTTTTCATGATTGATTCGGCTTAATATCTTCCACATGATTTGTATTTTATCCTTTCATATGTATTATCTAATGATATCCATTTTCATCTTGTTTTTTCTTCCATAGGTATAGTTATTCTTGGAACACATTATCTTCCAAGAGATAGATATACAATATATGTACAGAGACGATGCAAACAAGATATGTACAAGAAATAAGAAGAGTGTTGTTACATTTTAGAAGAAGAAGTCTCTTCCATCCTTCTTAGTCTTCTTTGTAGGTTCCTTTTCTTCGACAATTGATGCTTCGTGTTTCTCCTTCCTTTCCTTTAGCTAGGGACAATGATTCTTCTAGTGACCATACTTTCGACAGTTGAATCATTGTACTTTTGAAATGTCTTTCTCTTGATTTGGCTTCCTCCTTGAACCAAAATTCCTTTTGTTCCTGAAGTTCTTGAATCTTATTGTGAAGGCTTGATCGTCGTACTTCTTTTGGGGTTTCTCTTTTGCATTGATCCTTGATTCTTCTTGAGCACAACAAGTCCAAATTTCTTCAAATGTCGGATACTCCTTCCTTGTGTTCATGCTTGTGGCAAATGCATCCCACATCTTGGGAAGACCATTGAGTACTATGTTCACCAATTCCTTTTCCGAAATGGTCTCTCCAATATCTTGTAGTTGATATCTTAACTGTGAGATCTTTACAAACTATTATGTTATGCTATCATCATTATTCATCTTCATGTCACAGATATCATTCTTCAGACTCATAACTTGTCCAATGTTTCTGATTGAGAAGAGATTTGTTAGGGCATCATACATCTTCTTTGATGAGTCAAGATGGGAGATGTAGGGTATCAAGTGGTCTTTTATAGAATCTAGTATTATACTCATGGCATTGATGTCAACATATTTGAACTTCTCCATAGCTGCAACGTTCTGCGGTTCCTTCTCTTTTCCTTCTTCAAACTTTGGCTTCATGATCTTTCCTTTCACGATATCCAACACTTTATTCTTGGCAAGGATGAGGTCAATCCTTGTCTTCCATGCTCTGAAGTTAGAGTCTCCATCTAACTTGTTCTTATACTTCATAGAGTTAGTCATGGCCTACTTGACTTGGTCAAACCCTAGATTTGACCAGAAATTCAAACTTCATGTCTTGGCTTGCTAAAGGTATCAAGAGATGTGCTAGGCTAGAGCACACTGATCTATCTAGAGAATAGGTCAATCCATTCACTTAAGGTTCCTCAACAAGAGGTATGGGGTTTCTACAACTGCTTCTGCTAGTAACCCTAGTGGTAGTAACTTGGAAGTTGCTTCTACCAGTAACCCTAGCGGCAGTTCCTCAACGAGCTCAATATCCTAGCGGCTATGTTTCCTTCCAGCATTTAGACTGAATGAAGGAGGTGTGGGTCCATAACCTGTTAGAATATAGAAGATTGTGCTCATTTTACCATTAAAAATACCCTCGTCACCCAACCATAGGCTGAAGCCACCCTCCGAGAACCTTAACCTTGACTGAGAATTACTCAGGAAGAAAACCCTAGGCTAGATATCCAAACAAGGTGTAGCGCATATTCCTCCAAGGATAGGGCACCAACAATAGCTGATTAGATAGTTCAAACCCTAGCCAAGAGATAGTTCAAGCCAACACTGAAAACTGGTTGTTGCAGCAGCTGCACCTGCAGCTCTCCTCTACACGTGTGCACCAAACTGGGAATTGCAGTGTGCATCAATTGTTGCTCTACAATTTTGAGATGATGTCAAATGAGAACTGGCACCATGTATTTATAGTGGTTCTGCCAGATTTGTTGGGGATGACTTCTCCTTCTGGGTATATGTCTATTCAGTATATTATTATTAATTATGGCCGACTTCTTCTCTTGGAGGCTAATAACCTAATTATCTTCTTGAGCCGACAAGACTTCTAGGGTTATTAGCCAACTCATTAGGGTTTTCTCTTGCTTTCTGGAGTCTCCTATTCTCGTCAAGTTCACACATGGAGGTAAATACCTCCCACAACTACCATAATATTAACACAAGGTACTCTAGTACAATCCAACGAATTTGAATTAATGCGTTGAGATTGAACACTCGACGAAACCTTCCGATCAGGGGTTAATATTGAGAACCAACTGTCAAAAGTGAGGAAAACTGCCATTGAGGCATGCAAGTTCCAAGGTACCAATTAGTTTCTAAGTCTAATTCCTGGATAATGAGTTGAAGTCGACAAGAAAAGACTCGTCATAGGAAGGCCTTAATGTATCCTCCAACAATGATACGAAACAGGTAACAAGATTTGATGTATATCAAAGTAACAAGTGATTCAGTACTGACTTAGGGATGGCCGATGCAATAGAAGGCTTAAAGACTATATAAATGGCTGACGCAATTGAAGGATTTCCGAGATGAACATCTCTTTGAACATATTGACGACACGACAACTATCTTGGAAACACTGACTCAACAACAGGGATCATAGACCAATTTGTAATCTTGTAAAGGAGTATGATCAAGAGACAAGCAAATTTTCCATCGTAGACACAAAGTGAGTGAAATGGTGTCATGTTCAAAAGAGACTCTTCCATGGAATACAGGTTTAGACACATTTATTTCCCAATTTTTCCCCCACCATTTTTGGCGATTACTTCTTTATTTTTACACAAGCTTGAGGAGGATAACATATGATCAAACTGTAAGCTCATCCTTCGGATGAGTCCTTTGGAGTATATTTAAAGAACCCTAGGAAGGAATGGTTCGGTCCCATATGGGTCTTTCGATGTTTGTTTGACGATTCCAAAGATAGAAAACTCAGGGGTTTTTCATGTTTATAGAGTCTGAAAAACACTTAAAGAGAACTCTCTTAGTTCCTTTTTTGTAAAGTAGTATGATGATATTGAGAAAGAGATAAACTATCACTCAACAAATGTTTTCTTCAAATACTTTAACGAGCGTGAAAAGAGAAAGGGCGCTCGACAATCTTTTCATGTTTATAGAGTCTAAAAAGAGCTTAAAGGGAACTCCAGTGGGTTCCTTTTTCGTATAATCTTTACGAGTCCGAAAAAGTGATAAAAGTATACTTGATTACATTCTCATCGATTTACGAGCACGAGAAAGAAAAAATAATAATCTCAGTAACTTATTCTCATGTATTTACGAGCATGAGAAAGAACAAAGACTAAGCTCAAGATTGTTTTCATTTTAACGCAAGCTTTAAAACAAAACAAAACAATGCTTGGACCTGGTTTCATTTTTACAAATTTCAAACCAGAGGAAACTATGTTTGGGGTAGGTGGTTTCATTTTTACACAAGCTTGAACCATAGAAAACTATGCTTGCGACTTCCCAATGCATGGTTGGCACTTAGCCCCTAGCTTAAGAAGCTAGTGGTGAAACTTCAGCATGAAGTCCAGAGGCTGGAAGCATTGCCCCCCAAGCTTCATTTCGTTCAACTGCAAAAGCATATGAAATGAAGCTTCAAATACTAGATGAAGGACTTGACTCAAACAGAGAGGGGGAACAATCCGTTTCATTTTTTTAACGAGATTGACACAGGAATAAGAACTATGCTCGGGAATCTACGTTCAATCCCCATACCTTTGTTTCATTTTTTAATGAGCTTGACATAGAAACATGAAATATGCTCGTAACCTTTGTTTCATTTTTTAACGAGGTTTCCATAGAGAAGAAAAACTATCCTTGTAGTTGGGTTTATTTTTTAATGAGATTGAAATCAAAAAATCATGCTCGAAGCTGGTTTCATTTTTTAACAAGCTTGAAATTAGAAAATCATGCTCGAAGCTGGTTTCATTTTTTAGAGAGCTTGAAATCTGAAAACCATGCTCGAAGTTGGTTTCATTTTTTAACGATCTTGAAATCATAAAATCATGCTCGAAGTTGGTTTCATTTTTTAACGACCTTGAAATCAAAAAATCATGCTCGAAGCTAGTTTCATTTTTTAACGAGCTTGAAATCATAAAATCATGCTCGAGTCTCTTCTTGATCACGGATTCCAAGAGGACAATTCTCTGGAATAACACCATGTCAAGGGACAAAAACTTGGTTATGGCTTCCAAGAGATCTTCATTTGACAGAAGAAACACACTTTAGAAGGAACACATGTTGAGGGTCGCGAGAGGGTTAAGGAGGTCAGACTCCAATAGCCCTACCGAAGAGGTCACCATGTCAACTACCATATCCAAGTCATTGTCATTGATAGTGGAAGGCATGGGAGACAACGCCACATAATTTACCTGTGGCAGGGGTGATACCGTCTGCATATAAGAACCACTAAGGGAGGTAATCCAATCAGGATCGATGAATTAAAGTTGATCAATAGTCATAATTCTTCCATCATGAGGGAAATATATCACACGAAAAAGAGTGGACACAATAGATTTCATGGCGTAGACATAATCCCACCCAAGGAGTAAAGTGAAATCCAAGGGGTCTTGGACTACCATGAAATCAATAAAGACAGTTTTCCCTCCCAAAGTTATAGGAAACTGAGGAAGGGTCCCCAAAGGTTGACTGGTTCTTCTATTGAAATCTAACAGATTCTGCGTAACTGACGCAAGTTGAGGACAACCCAAAGCTTTCCAAGTGAGAGAGGACAAAATACTAAAGAACACACCTTCATCTATTAGCGTTTGAGGAACGTCCCAACTACAAACATGTATTATAATCTGGAAAGGAATGTGAGAGGGAAGACGAGGTCTAGTTAGCACACCCTAATTAAAAATGATGGCTTCATTACTTAGAGGGGGTTCCACAGTAGAAGGAAGAATACCCCCCGGTATGGTAGAGTCTGTATTAACAAGAAAAACGTGGGAAGTATCGGGTTTACTCTTAAGCGGGAGAGTAGGATCGATTGATAATGACATCAAATCGACCACTTGGGGTTTCATTCTCCAAGGGGAGAATGGGATAGACGGGTGGAAACAGATTGACCACTGGGGTTTCACTCTCTAACGTGAGAGTGGGATCAACTGAAGATGGGATCGGATCGACCACTGGGATTTCACTCTCTAACAGGAGAGTGGGATTGACTGAATATGGGATCGGATTGACCACTTTGTCAACTGGTTCAACTAAGGATGTGAACATATTGAGAACATGATCAACCAGACTAACCGATGAAGGGACCGGATTGATCATTCCATCAACTACAGGTGGTTTGAGAGTAAGCTTGCGATAAGAAGCTGGAAGTTGAGGTTGTGAAATAGTCATGTCTTCTAGGAATTTTGAGGCTTCTTCCATATGAGGGAAAATATGAGTTAGATGACACCCTTTGCATAACATACATGGGAACTTGGCTCTACTTTTCTTCTTCCCTATGGGATCTTGACTAGTTGACGGGAGGTCATCAACATGTTGTTTAGAGGCTGATGACATGGATTAGTGAGGGTGTGTAGACCAAGCTTCTATAACCTTGCATAGACCAGGGAAATCCTTAAGAACATGGATACCCTTACAAAGATTGCAAGGGTACTTGGGATTACAGGTTGTTTGGGTGATCTTGACATCATCAACACTCCCAGCACGATCAACAATAACTGGTTTCTTTCCAACGTGTCCGACAGTGGCTGGAATTTTAGATCCTTGTTTATTTTTCTTCTTCTTATTATTCCTTTTCTTATTCTTCTTATTCACTGAGTTACTAGCTTCAAAGCTTTCACTCGACGAAGAGGATGAAATGGAAGAAGACCATGCAAGTGGAGAAGGTCAAGAAGATATTACTAGTGAAGGCGGTGAAGGATCAACATGAGGTTGATGCTCTTGGGGGTAAGTTCTTACAACTGAAGAACTAACTGCATTCGAGATTACCTAAGTGGAAAACAATCATATCGGTAATCCAATTGTGAGACCTGGAAGGCTCAAAGTAGTGATGTGAGGAGGACCAATGTTTCCGTAAGAAGAAAAAACAAATGGTTCCCCTGGAGTAGAGGTTCCTTCCAACAGTTCCTTTCTTCCCACACACTTCTTGCTCCAAGGATTCTTAGACCATGGATATGATAGCTACTCACAATCTATCTTGACAAATCAAAGCTCAAAGCCAGTATACACGCTCCAAAAACTCCAAGCTACAAAACTCAATAACAAGCCAATCTCAAAAGCTAACTTTCTCCATGAGAGCTCCTCTCCTTTTATAAGTTGAAGAGGATAAGGTGAGGAGGTTAGGATGATCCCACTAAATCATGAAAGCAAGTAAGATTCAAACCGTTCGGAGGAAACATCACCATATAAGCTTCTCCTTCTAGAAGCATCGAGAAGATGCTCGTTTTTCCCACATACAGGAATTTCTGCACCCTATCTATAGTGCAGCCTGCAGAAACTAGGAATTTCCTCACCTTGGCTATAGTGCAGCTTGCGGAAACTAGGAATTTCCTCACGCTGGCTATAGTGCAGCCTGCAGAAACCAAGAATTTCCTCACCCTGGATATAGTGTAGCCTGCAAAAATCCTCTTTAATAGGGGTTTTACAAAGGAAAATACAACTTATTCTCTTAGTAAAAGTTCTTCTCCCTTCATTCTTCAGGAATTCAGGCCATTCAACCCTCTGAAGGAAACAAATAGGTTTACACCATTAACGATCATAAGGGTGACAAAAATAATGTGTAACAGTAGGTGTTATATCAAGAATAATGATGAAAATCTTGGAAAATATGATGACAGGTTTGACGAAGGTATCTTCTTAGGTTATGCTACAAACAATAAAGGATACAGATGCTATAATAAGAGGCTACATAAATTGGTTGATTGTATCGACATAAAAGTTGATGAAGAAATCCTGATACGAAAATGTAAGAAGTGTTGAATCAACTACAAAAGATATAGTTGAAGTTGAAGATGAATAGGTCCAAGGATCAAAAAGAGAAGACTTTGAATCAGATGAAGATACAAATACTCAGGCAGACTCAACTAAGCAGACAAAAACAAAACCACCTCCCACAATTTTTAGAAAGAATCATCCTGAAAATTAGATAATTGGAGATATGAATAAAGGAGTTCAGACAAGAAGGAAATTGATTAAAGACTTAGAACAATCTCATATTTCCTTCCTATCTGTGATTCAACCTAAAATTTGTGATGAAGCAAGAAAGCATGATGATTGGATTAGAGCTATGAATGAAGAGCTTGATCATATTGAGAAGAACAACAGTTGGGATCTTTTTCCTAGACCTCAAGATAAGAATGCAATAGGCTCCAAATGCATTCTTATCTTGAGGTCTAGGAAACATGGATTAGTAAGAAACATGGATCTATTTCTTTATCAACTATAGAGGCAGAGTACATTTTTGCTGCTACTTCCTGCACTCAGTTATTATGGATGATACTAACTCTTGTAGATTTGAAGGTAACTTATACTGATCCCATTCTAATTCATTGTGATAACACCAATGCCATTAGTGTCTCCAAGAATCCTGTACTTCATTCGAAGACTAAGCATACACCAATCAAATACAATTTTCTCAGAGAACAGGTTACAAACATATTTGTTCAGTTGAATTATATTCCTTCCACAAAACAAATAGTTGATATCTTTACTAAACCATTAGCAATGACACCATTTGAATATCTTTCTCAGAAGTTGTGGGTCATATATTCTTTCATCTAATATGTTCACCTTGTCAAGGGGAGTACTTATTGAATATCTATTGTATTTTTGGTGATTGTTTCCATGGTTCTTTCTTTCATATTCGAAAAGTATTGTCATAGCTAAGGGGGAGCATGTGTTCTTTGACATTGATGTCAAAAGGGGAGAAAAATTGGGGTTAATTGTATGGGATGCGTTAATTTTTTGGATACTACAATTGAAGAACAAAGAAAAACAGTGCAGGGTGCAGCCTTTCAGGGTTGCCATCAATGCCAAAGGGGGAGATTGTTGGCATGTTTTTTAGGAAAATAATGTTCTTGTCATTGATAGAAAGAACAACAGTGATGACATTCAAAATATTTATGGCAAGAAAAACAACATCGATGGTTTTCTTATAGCAAGAAAAGCAGTGATAAGGAAAGCGACAATGATGGAAAACAGGGAAAACATAAGCGCATGTGAAGAAGAAAATAGTAAGTAGAGATCAGAAATCTCAGGAGGAAGAACAATAGTGGCCATTGGATCACCAATCCCAACTACCCGATGACCATTAGATAAGTGCCCAGTGACCAGAGGAAGTGCAGAAGAGAAATACATATCTGATCCGTTATATCTGATCGACGAGGACCAAAAGTCGTCAGATCCAGTATAACTGTGAAGAAGATAATGGGCAAGAGCCATCCTCCAATTTAGTGAAACACAAAATTGCGATGAGATCTGAGTCATTGAATCTAGAGGACACATGGTGAGAGATCAAGATTTCTTCGACTAAAGAATCAAAGGAAGGAGGCTCTCTAACCTTTGAAGTCGCGAAACATGAAATCACGATAAGATCTGGACTGTTAGATCATAGAGGGTTGTGGAGCATCGATCTCGAGTATTTCATATATCAGGAGTTAGAAGAGTTAGGGATGGCTCATGTTCAAACATCTGAAACATGAAATCGTGATAAGATCTGGATTGTTGATCTGATATGAAGTTCGAGTTCGCGAAGAGGAGATATTGATCGTTGGATCGAGGACTAATATGGGCCGTCATATCCAAAAGAAGAACATGTTCCGCGAGAGGAGATCCATGTCAGCAAGGACAGTTGTAGAACATGTCAGCAAGGACCACGTCAGACAGGAACTCACAAAATCCTGAAATGCAGAAGGTAATCACGATCATTGAGTCACGGGAAATATCAGACCATCGATTTGATGTGATTGAAGTCAATAGCTTGGGAATTAGAAGAAGGGAGGTGATATAACCTCCGAAATCACGAGTTGCAAAATCGTGAAATGTCTTTTTTTTTTAACAAGGCTATGGTCACAGCTAGTGGTCACATTAGTGGAAGATAAGGGAAGGAGATAGTGTTTCTACGCTCCACTTCAGAGTTCCGTGAGTTGGGAAAATCAAGGTGACTCACAGTCGATCACCCAAAACTCAAAATCACGAAACGAATTTTGTTTGGCGTATGGTCACATCGAGTGGGAATGTGGGGAGAAACATGCCTGGGGCTAGTTCGCGTAGGTAAAGTTCGTGAGGAAAATATGTGATAAATAAACAACTCTCTGCATTTTTAATCCAACGGTGTTGATTATCTCGACACTCTGATCGAAGGTTTACTGTTGCACTTCACGGATTATTGATCAGTTACGATTCAGTTAGCAGAATTGAATCATAGTTCTTGGGCAATTGGTGATTTGGTTGCTTGGCAGTTTTCTTTGGAGATTCAAAATGTAACTAAATGGAAGGATTGTATAAAAGAAATATGCCGTGAGTTAGGTTGGTTGTTCTCACTGGAAAAATGAGTTGAACTGGGAGAAAGGAAAATCACAGTATGCTTAGTGTGAGATCAAACTCAAAGATGAGAAACATAAGTTGAACAAAACAGAAAAGGTGAAGAGAGAAGAATGTACACATACCAAAGAGCATGAGAATAACAAAGAAAGAACAGATAGAAAGAAACAACAAGTCAAGCCAAGTATGAACAGAACAAAAGAATAGTGAAGCAAAGAAGAATTGCAAAATAGAGAAGAAGTGGCAAGAATTGATATATCTGTATTGTTGGTTATTCAATCATTTATTTATAATCAGGGAGGTAGGGAGGTGCTAGGGAGGAATGTAGTTCTATGTTATTCAATTTGGTTCTTGAATATTGGAAGTTGTATCTTTCATCTAGTTGTGGCTAGAAAACAGGGTGGCAGGATGGTGCTAGGGAAAACATAGAGTTTTCTGTATGCAAGTTGGTGCCTGTATAAGTGGAAGTAGGTGCTAGAGAAACTAGAGAGTTGGTGCTCTCAGTAAGTTGCAGCTTGTAAAACAGAGGTGGTAGCCCCATTTTGAGTTGGTACTCAAAGATAGATTATGTACAGAGCATAAAAGATTGCCTATCATTCGAAGAAGAAGAGGTTTTCTCCTTTTATGGGTTTCCTCATGAAAATCTGTCTCTATATATATCATATGTGTGATTGATGGTTATTATTTCTGGTGTTCATATCTTGTATAATATTGATGGTCAGTTGGTGAAGTTTAAAAAATGTTCTAATAAACATAATATTGTTTAAGCACAGTAACAACTGATTCCCCCCCCCCCCC
>ML781440.1:978475-992126 GCA_009831015.1 Picea engelmannii
CCCCTCTTAGTTTTCCTAGTAATTTCAACATTCAGAAGCACTGGAGCAGAATAATTCACTACAGAAATGCAGAAGCTTCATAATCATATCAAGGAGAAGTTGCAGAACAGTAGAAGAGAGTACAAACGCATAGTTGATTAGCATAGGAGAAAACTTCAATTTAAAGTAGGAGATCAAGTTCTATCACATATTAGGAAGGAGAGGTTCTCGAAGGGAACATATAACAAACTGAAGCAGAAAAAGATAGGACCATGAAAGATCCTAAGGAAATTTGATGAAAATGCTTATGAGATAGAGTTGCCAAAAGATGTGGGTATATCACCCATATTCAACATTTCAGACCTGTATCCTTATAGGGAAGATGCCATAGGGTCAGAATATCAAAAGAGATCAAGTGCGAGAAGCAGATGCCTGTAGCAAAAAATCCACAGATGGAGAATATCATAGATCATAGAATTGGTAAGAAGACCAAGAGGAAACCTTATTTTGAGTATTTGGTCAAGTGGAAAGGACACCCAATAGAAGATGCCATCTAGGTAAATGAAGAGAATATTCAGAGGCATGGAAAGTTAATGTAGGAGCTCATGACAGGAGTCCATGAATTTTTGTCCAGAGGAGTATGATGCAGCAACATCGCCAACAAGCACGAGTGGAAGACAACTCAACACACTAGCATGTATTTTGAAGTGATGATTTTGAATTTAAGAAGGCGTATCACACAAATATTTTGAAAAGACTGTAATTTAATAACTTCTTAAATGTTTTATTGTTGTAAGATCACATGATATTGATGGGGAATTCATTTTATTTTAATGTGGTAGATTGCAGTATGGATTCGATGTGTTTTCTCTTATCTGTCTATCACAAACATTTATTGTAATAAATTCTTAGTAGTTGAGTTATTTTATTTCGATAGGATAACACTAAGGTACTCGGAAGGAAAAGTTGTATGAGCCCTCTTGTATAAATAAATGTATTGTTTCCCAAATGAGGTTGTTTCCATTGTAGCTAATATTATTGTTGATGAAGGTTATTGCTGAATTTTAGTTGAGAGTTGCTGAGAGTTGTTGAAGAGCATTGTATGAGTCCATTTACATATCATTTGAATGAATATAACAAAGAAATGTTGATCCACATGTTTGGTGTTGTTGTTACTGTGTCTATCTAAATGAATGAATGGTAGGCCTTCTGCAAATTTTCAATTCTCTGTTACTTCTTGTTCTTATTTTATGAATGCATTTACATGGTTGAATGTATGAATATGTGAGATATTATATAAGTTTCAATTGTTTCTCTTGTACGAGCCTCTGCAAGGTGTGCATAGTGTCTGCAAGGTGTGCATTGGCAGAGTCTGTTTTGGCTCAAAAGATCATAAGAGATAACGTGAAACTTTTGTATGCAAGGAGTGCATAAGTGTCCGCAAGGTGTGCGTTGACATAGTTTGTTTTGACTCGGAAATCTAGGAGGGATAACTTGAAAGTGTGCTTAGGCAGAAACACACCCAGATTATTATTGTTCAGGAGAACAATTGAGCCATGGAAGGACTGTTGCAAGAAGTGCACGATCTCCCTTCAAGAGTTAAGTTGAAGGAATTTTTTCACCAGGTGTGTCTAGAGTTGATACTTAGCTAAGTGTCGAAGGAATCATTCTGAAAATTTTAGAGTGTTGAGGAGGATGAAGTCCAAGAGAGATAACTTGGAGCTTTGTATGCAGAGAGTGTATAATTGTCCGCAAGGAGTGCATGAGAGAGTTGCTTGACTCATGAGCTTAGGAGGAGGAGCTTAAGTGTATCTGCAGAAGGGTGCAAGGAACTGTCACAAGGTGTGCGTAGTCATCCACAAGAAGCTAAGTTGTGGAGGAAAACCCATTGCAAGCTGTGCATAGGGTAAGTTTGGACTAAGTGTTGAAGAAATGTTATGTGGATTTAGAGGCTTTGAGAAAGGAAAAGATCAGAAGAGATAGCGGTGAGAATCCATCAATAGGGAGGATCCCTTTGAGATTATCCAAGTTAATGAGAAAGATCCTCTTAGGAGGAAGTGAAATCATTCCATACCGTCAGATATGGGAGAATTGTACGAGGATTAGTCATTGATTCCTTCGACACTTTGTGGTTCAGAGTGTTTTAAAGTGTTGTAAGAGAAGGGATCTCCAAAGTTGCGAAGTGAATCCTAGACATTGGCTATGAGGAGGTTACGTGGAAGTAGATTAAAGAGTTCAGGAAATAGAGTTTCAGATATTGTGTGGAATGAAAGATATCTTCACGAAGTCGTGAAGGCCGAAGCAGAAATGGACCATCGGATCCAGAAGGACACACGATGGAGATCCGTGTGTTTCATCATAATGTGTTTTTGTAAGGAAACAGGGGTGGAGGTCACAAACCCACTGAAGCTCAAAGTTGCGAAGAGGGTTGGCTCGAGGTTATAGCCACAATCATATGAGGAGAAGAGCCTAGCCAGTAGAGCTAGCGCCCGCCAATTAAAGTTACCAGAGGTGCCAAAAACGGTTGTGCGGGTAATTCAAACTTTCAAGTAACATTAAAGGAACCTGTGTGTAAATTGGTCAAGGTCTATTGAAGGTCTAAAAAGACAACTCGTCTTGAGTGTTTTGAATATCCTTGATTGGGAGGTCGCGTAACCCCTGGGAGGGGAGGGGGTTGCATCAAAGTGGTATTAGAGAACATAATTGATTTTTGTAGGCAGAAATAAAGGAAGTAGGCTGATATAATAGAGTGGTATCAGATAAACCCAATGGTAGTTTTGCAAAGGAGAAAATTTCATCACAATGCCGCCTAGAAGACGTGTAGAGCCACCTGTAGAAAATCGAGTTGTGGAAAGGGAGATGCGAGAAATTTGTGCAAGGTTAGATGCTATGGAGACAACACAAAGGAGAGAACCTGATGTTGGAGACGTTAGTGATGTAGAGAATGAAGAATTATAAGTTGAAGAAGCTATAGTAGAGGATGTTGCAGAAGAACACTTGCTAAAAGAGGTTGTCGAATTGGGAGCTAGAGAAAAGATAGACATCCTAATGTATGAAGGAAATTTAGATGTTGAAGAATTGTTGGATTGAATAAGGTCAATGGAAAATTACTTCAACTATGAATATGTTGATGAGGAGAAGAAGGTGAAACATGTTGTCACCATATTAAAAGGACATGCAACGCTATGGTGGGATGAACTGCAAGATGACAGAATGTGCAAAGGCAAGCAAAATATCAAGAGTTGGGATAGAATGATAGCTAATTTGAAAGTTAAATTCATACCCAAAGATTACCAGATAAATATGTTCAGGAAGTTGCAGAACCTCATATAGAAAGGAATGATTGTGAAAAAGTACACAAAAGAGTTCTACAAGCTAAACATCAGGGCCAGACAAAGAGAAAAGGATGATGAAAAAGTTGCTAGATATATAAATGGCCTGAGATATGAAATCTAGGAAAAAATCAACATGATGACAATGAGGATAGTGGATGATGCTTATTAGATTGTGTTGAAGGAAGAGGATAAGTTGGCCAGAAAACAGATCTAGTGAAGGAGAGGATGAAGTCGAAACAAAGGCAAGGGAATTTCCCATGATAAGGAACCAAAGCCCAAGGTTGATAATGAAAAACCCGATAGTTACTCGAAAAGAGGAGGAAGTTCCCGAGGGATAGAATATGGTGGAAGAAATTATTTTCCTCGAGGAAGAGGAAGAGGTAGAGTAGGAGAAGTAAAGTGTTATGCATGTGGAAATCCATGACACATGTCTTGGGAATGCTCTGAGAGAAAGACAGAAGGAGGAGGTGAAGCTCACATTTCAGAAGCGTAGAAGTAGAGTGTTGAAGAAGAAGGTGAAGAAGATGGGAGATATCTAATTATGAAGAAGGTTCTCTTGAATCCAGAGCTAGAGGTTGAGAAACCAATGCAGAGGAAAAGTTTGTCCATAACTTCTTGCAAGACTAAAGATAGAGTATGCAAGGTGATAATTGACAGTGGGAGCACTGATAATTTAGTATCCATAGAGATGGTGGAGAAATTGGAGCTAGAGACAACTACACATCTGAGTCTGTATAGAATCTCATGGTTGCAGAAAGGACATCAAGTAACGATAAAGAAACAATGCCTAGTTGAATTTAAGATACAAGGATATCGAGATGAGATTTTGTGTGATGTGATTCCCATGGATGTATGTCATGTTTTGTTGGGGAGACCATGGAAGTATGAAAGGAATGTCATTTATGATGGGAGAAAAAATACTTATACTTTGGAGAAGAATGGCAGGACACACATGTTGTTTCTAATTGAATAAGAGAAAGTAAAGGGAGAAGCCAACACAAGCATACTTCTCATGAGTGGGAAGGAAATCCTGAATGAAGTAAAGAAAGAACAAGAGATGTAGTTTGTTGTGATAAGGAAACCTAGAGTTGTCCTTACAAGTAATTCTATGGATGATCTTCCTGACGAAGTTCAAGAGCTATTGAATAATTTTGCTAACATAGTAGTGGATGAGTTACCAAGCTCATTGCCACCCATTAGGAGTATCAACCATCACATTGATTTAATACCAGGAGTGAGTCTTCCAAATAAAGGAACGTAAATATTGACACCTCAAGAGAATGAGGAGGTAAAGAGACAAGTCTAGGATTTGATGGATAAAGGGTTAGTCAAATAAAGCTTGAGTCCATGCACAATACCAACTATGTTGAATCTGAAGAAGGATGGAGGATGGAGAATGTGTACAGACTCAAGGGTAATAAACAAGATCACCATCAGGTATCGATTTCCTTTAGCAAGGATGGATGACTTAATGGATTGTTTAAGTGGAGCAAATCATTTTTCAAAGATAGACCTGAAGAGTGGATATCACCAGATAAGAATGAGAGAAGGTGATGAGTGGAAAACAACCTTCAAGACAAATGAAGGGTTGTATGAGTGGATTGTTATGTTGTTTGGCTTAAAAAATTCCATGATTACTTTTATGAGGTTGATGAATGAGGTATTGAAAGATTTCATTGGTAAATTTGTGATTGTATATCTGGATGATATATTAGTCTTCAGTAAAACTGAAGAAGAGTATTTGAGACAACTGGCATTGCTGATGAGGAGATTGCAGTGGGAGAAGTTGTTGATAAATTTGAAGAAATCCTCTTTTATGAAGACATAACTCATTTAATTGGGTTTTGTGATCTCTTCAAATGAATTGAAGATGGATCCAGAGTAGCTGAGAGAAATCAAAGAATGGCCATCGCCAAGGATCATATTTGAGGTGAGAAGCTTCCATGCATTAGAAATTTCAGTAGAATTTGTGCAACAATGATAGATATGGTGAAAAAGAGACACAATTGTTTCAACTGGAAATAAGAAGCTGAGAAAAGCTTCAATATATTAAAGGAGAAGATAACAAAACAATCAATTCTGGTCTTGCTAGATTTCATGAAGACATTTCAAGTAAAGTGTAATGCTAGTGGAGTTGCAATTGGAGCAGTATTGAGCCAAGATAATAGGCATGTTGCATATTTTAGTGAGAATATGAATGAAACTAAGATAAATTAATCCACATATGATAAAGAGTTTTACGCAATAATTCAAGCCTTGCAAAAATGGAGGCACTACCTTGTTCCAAAAGAGTTTGTTTTGTATAGCGATAATCAAGCTTTACAATTCATAACTAGACAGGAGAAGTTAAATCAAAGACATGCTAATTGGATAGAGTTTATGAAAAATTTCACTTTTTTCATTAAACATATTTCTGGTAATGCTAATAAATTTGTTGATGAATTGAGCAAGAGATGTCTGATCCTGCAGGAATTTCAATTGAAAACCTTAGGGTTTGAACACCATAAGGAGATGTATTGTAATGACCTGGATTTTAAAGAGGCATATGAAGCATGTGAAAATACCATGCTAAGAGATATAATCCAATGGATATAATATCTTATTCAAGATGGATTTATGTTTAAAGTTTTCCAGTTGTGCATACCGGAGTGCTCAATGAGAGAGAATATGTTGAAGGAAAAACATAGTGGAGGTCTAATAGGACATTTTGGCCATGACAAGACATTTGTATAGTTGAAAGTTCCATACTATTGGCCAGGTATGAGGACGGAAATAAAGAAGTTTGTAAACGGATGTAATATTTTCCAGTATGAAAAAGGAAAGAGACAAAATATTGGATTGTATCAACCATTTCCTATTCCAGATCGTCCTTGGGTTGTCGAGGACACAAAGAGGAAGTAATTCCATATTTGTGGTAGTTTATATATTTTCAAATATGGCACACTTTGTCCCATGCTAGAAAACTAATGATGCAACACACATTGCAAATTTTCTTTTCAAGGAAGTTGTGAGACTTCATGGGTTGCCTAAGAGTACTGTCTTAGACAAAGACACTAAATTTGTTGGTCATTTCTAGAGAACATTGTGGAAGAAGCTGGGGACATAATTGTATTTTATTTCATCATATCACCCTTAAACAGATGGACAGACAGAGGTGGTAAATCGAAGTTTAGGAAATTTGTTGTGGAGTTTGGTCACTAGACATCATAGCCAATGGGATAAAATTGTGTCACGAGTAGAGTTTTCATATAATGACTCACCAAATATAAGTACAGGAAAGAGCCAATTTCAGATAGTATATGGGATGAATACAAGAGGAGTATTAGAGTTGAGAGATATGGAAAAAATGAATTTATAAGCGCTGGAGCATAAGACTTTGCTGCAGAAATGCAGAAGCTTCATAATTAGATCAAGGAGGAGTTGCAGAACAACATCAGAGAGTACAAATGCAGATTTGATTAGCATAGAAGAAAACATCAATTTGAAGTAGGATATCAAGTTCTAACACATCTTAGTAAGGAGAGGTTCTCAAGGGGAACATATAACAAACTGAAGCTGAAAAAGATAGGACCATGCAATATCCTAAGGAAAATTGATGGAAATGCTTATGAGATATAGCTGCCAGAAGATGTGAGTATATCTCCCATATTCAACATTTTAGACCTGTATCCTTACAATCCTTACAGGGAATATGACAGAGGGTCAGAAGATCAGAAATAGATATAGTGGGAGAAGAAATTGCATGTAGAAAAAAAGCTGCAGATGGAGAAGGTCATAGATCATAGAATTGGTAAGAATACTAGGAGGAAAACTTATTTTGAGTATTTGGTCAAGTGGAAAGGACACCCAATAGAATATGCCAGCTGGGTAAATGAAGCAGATATTTAGAGGCATGGAAAGTCAGTGCACGATCTCATGGACATGAGTGCATGAATGTTTGTCCAGAGGAGTATGATGCAGGAGCATCGCCAGCAAAGCGCTAGTGGAAGACAACTCAGCGCACTAGCACATATTTTGAAGTGATGATTTTGAATTTAAGAAGGCATATCAAACAAATATTTTGAAAAGACTATAATTTAAGAACTTCTTAAATGTTTTAGAGTTGGACGATCGCATGATATCGATGGGGAATGTATTTTATTTTAATGTGGTACATTGCAATACAGATTCATGTGTTTTCTCTTATTTGTCTGTCACAAACATTTATTGTAATAAATCCTTAGTAGTTAAATGTTTTTATTTTGATAGGATAGCACTAATGTAGTCAGAGGGAAAATTTATATGAGCCCTCTTGTATAAATAAATGTGCTTTTGCCTAAATGAGGTTGTTTCCATTGTAGCTAAGATTATTGTTGTTGATGGTTATCGTTGAATTTTAGTTGAGACTTGATGAGAGTTGTTGAAGAGAATTGTATGAGTCCATGTACATATCATTTGAATGAATATAACAAATAAATGTTGATCCACATGTTTGGTGTTGTTTTTACTGTGTCTATTTGGATGAATGAATGGCAGGCTTTCTGTAAATTTGCAATTCTTTGTTATTTATTTCTCTTATGTTTTGAATGCATTTACATGGTTGAATGTATGAATCTATGAGATATTAGATAAGTTTCAATTGTTTATCTTCTATGAGCCTATGCAAGGTGTGCATAGTGTCCAAAAGGTGCACATTGACATATTCTGTTTTGACTCAGAAGCTCAGAAGAGATAATGTGAAAATTTTGTATGCAAGGAGTTCATAAGTGTCTGCAAGGTGAGCATTGACAACGTATGTTTTGACTTAGAAATCTAGGAGGTATAGCTTGAAAGTGTGTGTAGGAAGAAACACACCCAAATTTGTATTGTTCAGGAGGAAAATTGAGCCATGGAAGTACTGTTGCAAGGAGTGCATGGTCTCCCTTCAAGAGTTAAGTTGAAGGAAGTTTGTCACGAGGTGTGTGTAGAGTCGATACTTAGCTAAGTGTAGAAGGATTCATTCTGAAAAGTTCAGAGTGTTGAGGAGGAGAAATTCCAAGAGAGATAACTTGGAGCTTTGTATGCAAAGAGTGCATAATTGTCCACAAGGAGTGTGTGACAGAGTCTTTTGACTCAGGAGATTAGGAGGAGGAGATTAAGTGTATCTGCAGAAGGGTGCAAGGAACTGTCACAACATGTGCATAGTCATCCACAAGAAGCTAGGTTGTGGAGGAAAAACTGTTGCAATGTGTGCACAGGGTAAGTTTCAACTAAGTGTCGAAGAAACACTTTGTGGAGTTATAGGCTTCAAGAAAGGAAAAGATTACATGAGATAGAGGTGATAATCCATCAATAGGGAGGAGCCCTTTGATATTCTCCAAGTTAATGTGAAATATCCTCCCATGAGGAAGCGAAATCATTCCAAACCGTCATATCTAGGAGAACTGTTTGGGGATTAGCCATGGAGTCCTTCGACACTTCGTTGTTCAGAGTGTTTTGAAGTGTTAGAAGAGCGGGGGTCGCCGAATTCGCAAAGTCACGAAGTGAATCCTAGTCATTGGCTATGAGGAGGTTATGTGGAAATGGATTAGAGAGTTTGGGATATAGAGTTTCAGATATTGTGTGGAATGAATGAAATATTCACGAAGTCACGAAGGCCGAAGTTGAAATGGAACATTAGATCTAGAAGGATATGCGATAGAGATCTATGTGTTTTGGAATAAGGTGTTTTCGGAAGGAAACAAGGGTGGAGGTCACAAAACCACCGAAGCCCGAAGTTGTGAAGATGGTTGGCCCAAGGTCATAGTCGTAGTCATATGAGGATAAGATCCTAGCCAGTGGAGATAGTGCCCACCAGTTAAAGTTACCAGAGGTGCCAGAAATGGTTGTGCGAGTAATTCAAACCTGAAGGTAACATTAAAGGGACCTGTGTGTCAATTTTTCAAGGTCTATTGAAGGGAAGAAAAGTTGATTTGGCTTGAGTGTTTTGAAGATCCTTTACCGGGAGGTGGAAGAACCCCTAGGAGGGGAGGGTCTGCATCATCACTCAGCATGATCATCCGGTAGCCTACCATAGCGAGACACTCTCAGATAGTGTCTGGAAATACCCCACCTATGAAAAGGAAATGTATTCCATTGTACAATCTTGTCGTTAATGGAAACATTACATTATGTGAAAGAAGACAATCATTCACACTGATCACAAGACTCTGCAGTTCATATAGACACAGGGGAAATTGCAGAACGACCGTCATCAGAATTGGTCCACCTACCTACAACAGTTCCATATCAACATCAGTTATAAGACAGGGAGAACCAATCATGTCACAAACTCCCTCATTTTAACTCTCATGGTTGCACTCACCACTATGCTCCATTCTTGTGGACATGAGGCATTTGAGTGGCCCCAACTTTATCAACAAGATCCATAATTCGCCACCACTTATCATCTCTTTGGTACAGGTGCAAATGTCACTGATTTTCACATTCAGGATGGACTGGTATTCCATGTGGGCCATCTCTGTGTTCCTACAAGTGAGCTTGAAAAGATGATTTGGGAGGCTCACTACAGTCGGATGACAAGACATTTTGGCATGGAGAAAAATGTGGAAGTTCTACAGAAACATTTGTATTGCAAACAAATTCAACATGACATCAACAAGTATATTATATATTTCACTTCTTGTTCCATTTCCAAGCCAACCATCAAGAATCAAGGACTATTAACCCCTCTTCCTACTCCCAATATTCCTTGGTAATCCATCCTGATGGATTACATGTCTAGCCTTCCATCCACCAAGCAAGGAAATGCTTATGTATTTGTGGTAGTGGATCAATTTTTGAAGATGGCCATCCTCACATCCTGCAAGAAGAACATTATAGCAGCAGATACTGCCAAGCTCTTCTTCGAATGAGTGTGGCTCCATTTTGGGATACCACATACCATCATATATGATCGGTATAGTAGGTTCCTAAACACATTTTGGCTGAGTCTCTAGTCACTATTGGACACCAAGCTCACTAAATCCATTGCCTTCCACCCCCAAACCAACAACCAAAGAGAGGTTGTCAATTGAATGATTGTGCACATCCTACACATGTAAAACTCTACGCATCCACATACATGGGATGAGAGTCTCTCCTATGTTCAACATAGTTACAACAAGGCTCTCCATAGCTCCACTGACCATAGCCCATTTTAGGTGGGGATGATATTCCAACCCTTGGGTCCCATTGATGTTGCACTACCTTTTTCAACCACACATGAATCTTCCCATGCTCATTCTGAGACTGAAAAAGCCACCAGATTCATTGAGCAGATTCAACACATTTGCCAACAGGTCCCTGAGATTTTGCAGAAAACCAATGATAAGTACAAGCAATGCCATGATCAAGACCAGGTACTGCACCCATTTCAGGTGGGAGACAAGGTCTTGTTACATTTGTAGAAAGAGAATCTTACAAGGCCCCATTAGAATATGCACCCACTTCTCTATGGTCCTTACACTATCAGCAAGGCTGTGGGTAGAAATTATTTTGAGCTCAACACTCCACCCTTCCTTGGATTGCACCCTGTGTTCAATGTGGACCTCCTTTAAACATATTTTCCACCATTATTGGACACCTCAGAGATCGAAGAACAACTGACACCAATAGAGCTCTATCTTGACTGCATGGAACTTGCATCCACTGATCAGATAGTGGACACAGAGGTCCAAAGAACTCACCAGCAGAGGATCCATCTTTATCGGGTTGTCAGGCAGGGCATCTCCTACACTAACGAAAGTGGCTCACCCGAAGCCAAATTCAACACGCATTTCCTCACCTAATTGGGTAAATCGACACAATGGATACCATTGTTTCCCAAGGGGTGAGGACTGATCCAGGTGGGTATTGGTGGCCACCCACCTATTCCAACTCACTCCTCTTGACGTTTTTTAGTTCAACACGTTCTTTTGTACTTCTTGTAATTGCAGGTTATACACTTTTGAGGCTGTCTGAATCCCTACACATCTTCCAGGTGGATATTGGTGGCCTCCCACATAATCCAACTGGCTTATTTTATATGTTTTCATGTCAACACATATTTTTGTACTTCCAGGGTCGTTTTGGGGCCCTAAATGGTGTTTTTTTGGCTCGCTACAGTCAAAATGTAAAAATAGTAAGATTTTGATGGCGTAATGTGTAGTTCTCAAAAATATGTTTCCAATGGGCTATCACATGCCTAAAACAGAGGTCGTATGCAAATGTTACGAATCCAGGAAATTGAGGTACCAACTTACCCAAAGGGTCCCACATAACTTTTTTCGTTTCATATCCTAGAGTTAGGTTTTTGGATGTCTATGGTTTTGGCATTCATGAGTAATTTTAAAAAGGCCTTTGGAGCCTCATTGTAATCATTCTGCTCAAATGGATGCATGTAACAACCAAATCTCTTATGAGAGATAGATACCACCATTCGAGCAAGTTTTTTCAATTCTGTAGTTTTATAGTTTCAACCTATTTCATTTATTCAATAGAAGATATTGTTCATTGGATATTTGTTTTGTTCTCCATATATTTTTGTTTATTATATTCAGTCTATTAATTAGTTAGTTCCACTCCTAAATCCAGATTAATTTCTACCATAAGGAGGAAGGAAGGAGGCACACGAATATCTTTCTTGCACATGGTTGTTGCAGATAACTGGAGAAAGAAACCTTGCGGGGAAAAACTTGGACGATGTGGGGTGTTGGTTATATATTACAACATAGAGAATGAAAGGAAGCTCGTGTCAGTGGAATAGAGGCTTGTTGGTGTTGAATAGATAGTTGGAGATATGGCTAAGATAGTGGATGGCTTGGATGATTTATGTTTGAAAGTTGATGAGTATCAACGAAGATTAGAGAAAGTCACAAAGATCAGGATGTTGAAGCAATTCGTCGAAAAGGAGCAGAAACCATATGTGGATGAAGAGGACATGAGGGAGACACATCAACCTTGGTGAAAGAGAATCAAGGAAGAGGTCAATTCCCCCTTCGATGAAATTGGACATGTTGAATGGTCATATGAACATGAGCTAGAATGATTCATGGAGAAGCGTGTGTTATTTGAATTTCAAATTTTTTTTCGAGCAGGAGCGACAACTCTAGCATACGTTTTTGCTGAGTTGGTTACCTCAAATTTAGGTTCGGGATGACAAAAATAGTGGTTTGGTCTACAAATACATAAAAACCTCCATTTTTATGAATTCAACTCTATATATTTGTTTTTGGCGTTATTTTTCTATAGGCTACACAATTCAGTCATTGATGAAACTACAAACACATAAGAGTTGGCTATGTAGATTCCAAATATACATTTTTTTTAAATTAATAATGTATACTATTTTTAATCTATTTTTATCTTGACATGTATCAAAATCATATAATACATACTTCTCTTATTTCTTCTATAACATTTTATCATCTTAACCATTTCTAGAGTGATTTATATGTGACACTACAGGAGAGTGATATCTATGATCTAGAAAAAAAATAAAATTGTTTTGATCATGTTAAGACCCTGTTAGCCTGCATGAACAAAAAATATTGTAATTTCAGGGATATGTTGACTTTGATAATTTAAAAATATATATAAAATTTATATTTATATAAAATTAATATTATAATTTTCCAAAAACTACACGACACAAGAAAAACAGGTTCTATACAAGTATACAAGTTTTTGGAATGAAATTCCATCGTTAAGGTACTCAACACATGCACGAACAAAAAAAATATACCTTATATTTTGTTGGAAAAATAAGATCCCAATGTTAGAAAAAATATTAGAAAAAATATAATTTGACATAATTATTCACAATTTCTATGAATAAAAGTTGTATATTCGGAAATATAATTCAATTTCCTATGTTTCATGTTGTTACACCATATTCAAATTCATTATAAAAGTACCTTGAATAATCCCTCCAAGTTAACAAACTGTTATTTTTCTAGGTTTTCATTGCCACTAATGCATCACGGGAGACCATAATTAGCTTGCACTCACCCCTATGCTTAGATCAATCCCTCAGCTAATTAAGAATAATCTATGAGGAACAAGTTCCTATAAGAATGGATTCCACAAGGTAAAATATTTCACCAACAATATCAATTATGCCTTGAATACAAATACTTTAAATGCTTGCTAAGGAACAAGAGGAAAAACAAGACAAGGGATTGAGCACTTACCAAACCAACAAAGGAAGATGGAAGAGATACAAACCCTCGATGTCTTCCTTCGAAGTGATTAATAACCATTCAAATGGATTGATAGTGATAGCTAGTACAAATCTTGAACATTCACAACAAATATTGTATGCATCAACAAAATAACCAAGAGAGAGAGAGAGAGAGAGA
>ML781440.1:994010-1005216 GCA_009831015.1 Picea engelmannii
TTACTCGTACTGTTCATATGTTGTATGTTGCTTGATAACCCATGAAGAAATATTAATAATTGTCAAGAAGGTGTAAAATTGTTTAAGCTTATATACAACTGATTCACCCCCCCCCTCTCAGTTGTATTAGTATTTCCAACAATATATTTAACAAATTGTATGATCAAATTATGTCCAACAACAACAACCACAAATTAAAATTAGAGGAGATTCTTTATTTATAGATGAGGATTCTACATCCTTATCATTATTTATTATTTTTTATCTCCCTAAAATTAGCCTAGGAGAATCACAAAAGGTGACCTATCATACACACAATGAAGAAGACTAAGTCAAATAGAAGTAAAAAATTCCACATGTACATAAAATTCTCATGGTAAGGGGACGCCCCATAAAAGGAGGGGCCAATGTTGTGTATATTTTGAGGGTTCCCTTGAAAAAGTGTAGTCCAAGTCTCAAAACTTGGTGTAGAAGCCTTCCAACTGAAGAAAGGTCCAACAACAAGCCTCATAATCTCAAATGACCTCATGTAATGAGTAATAAAGGCCTCAAGAGGTGGATGTCTCCTCAAATAATTCTCATAAAACCTTTAAATATTCCCCTAAGGCATGATTTTGTAAATTTCTCAGGTCAAGGCACCTCCATGAAGCATGGAAGTGACCCTCCAAGTCAAAAAATGGGTCATTAGAACCCCAATGGCTATTGTGACGTCCAAAAGAGTGGAAACGACCCTCAAATAAAGTGTTTAATAACTGAAAATATGAAGAAATGTGGGAATGCTCTAGGATCCTCAACATGGCATGTGTAGAGGTGACCCATGAAAGTGAAAATTTCCCAATTGTGCCTTTGAGAATGTTATTAGTGCCTTAGATACATATACAACTTCGAGAATTATGAAATGCCTCTAGAAGAATGAAACTAAATGAACATAGGTAGAAATCATCTCCAAGAGTATATGGCCAAAGTGTAATACATACATAATATAGGTGTATATGCTTAGGCATTGTATGCGTATGATTTACATAGGTATGAAAACCTTTACAACATGAGAAACACTTTTACATTACTGTTATAACCCTAATTTGCACTAGACATGCTTACCTGGCATTAGGCCATCCTAGATTCCTTCTTTGCCAAAACACTATTGAACAACTCTTCTTAAAAACACCTTTTATAAAGGCCCATGTGCCCTGCTCAATTATTGCACGCATGTACACACTAGTTAACCCAAAATAGCCCGCGTGTACCTACAAAAGCACAAAAAAAGGAAAGTTGTTGACGGAACACACATCTTTGGGAGAGTTAACTAAACCTTTCGTCCATGCATGGCCTAGGGTTAGACCAAATACCTAGCTTCTTCTAACCTATAAAAGAAGGGTTAGGGGTCCTATTTAGAAGAGGAGAATCATAGTAAAGAAACTATACCCGATTGCGCATTCCCTTTGTCCCAACCCTTTAGCCATCCTTGTGGAAAGAGAAATATAGAGCAAAGAAGTTGGAGGATAGTTGAAGAGGAGCCCAGGACCAGGTTCGCGGAGCAGTGGCTAGCTTCATCATTGTAAGTTGATTTGTTGAAGTTAATAATAAAGAAGTACTTTTCCCGTCCCACCATATGAGGTTTTCATGGTTTATTGCATACATGTTGATTGAATCTCTAACCCATTAATATATATATCAAATGCATGTGGATTTATTTGTTTGTCTTGTGTGAATGCAGGTCATCAAAGAGATCCAATCAAAGAGCGATCAAGCATGAAGAAGGATTGATATCAAATGCCCAAAATAAGGTATGTTCACTTGATCTTCTTAACTACGTATTTGCTTAAGAATAATGGGGATTAGGTCTGGGACGACGGTAGAAAGTAGGAATCTTTAGGTCTTTTCTGCATGCATAATAAAACCCTAAGTGCTAATCCGTAGAGCGATTTCCCACTCACAACAAAATTGGTGACCATACTGGAGATAATCTCTAGGGTTTCTAGGAATATTTTTTGGGTATTTTTAAGAATTGGTTTCATTTCTTGTTTTTAAAGTTTCTGCAAAAGTCTGAACTAATAGAGATTTTGGTCTTCCATACCATTTATCTTTGTTTCTTTGCTTGAATATATTTTTTTTTCCCGAGACCCATAGAGGTATACGCGGCTTGTGTAAGGTCTGCACGCGTGTACCTGTACCCTACATTCTCACAACCTGTGTGTACACGCTAGTTGAGGAAGTGTCAGTCGCATGTATGATTCCATAAAATTTCTTTTAGAGAGGCAGTCATCCTCTTCCCTGTCAGAATTAGTCCTTTTCAGGGGTTTTCTGGAACTCTTTCTAGTCTTTTTTGTTTGTAGTCTATAGCTTAGGTTTCACCTCGGATTGGTTTTTTCTATGAAGTTTTCCTTGAATTGTTTTCTTTTTTCTGTTAAAGTAAGTGTCTAAGTCTTCAAGAGATTTTGGTTCTCAGTACCAGTAGTCTCTTCCTAGGCTGGCTGGCTTGCTTGTCTTTTCATTTGTCTCAGAGTTTCAGATATACATGCAGCCTGTATAAGGCCATCATGCGTGTACATGCGCTCTGAATTTACACAGCTCGCATGCACATGCTTGCTATTGAACTGTCAGCAGTGTGCTTGTGGAGAGAATTTTTGTTGAAGGTGAGGCAGTCATCCTTTCCTTTGATAAGAGTTATACCTCTCAGGTTTTTGGGTCTCTGTCATAGTGATCAATAACTTAGGTTTGATCACAGTAATAGATTTATTTTTTCATTTAGAAGTTTTCCTCAAAATTTTCTTTTATTGGGTTTTTAGACAAGTGTGACAGTCCAATTTTAATTTGATTGTGTGTGATTTTTAAAGTGACTCTTTGCAATCTGCGCTTAGGCCAGAAGTTTTCTTGGTTTTGACTTGTTGATATTTTTCCGTTTTTCTTTGTGAGCATTCAAATAAATTAAAAAAAACTTTTATTTCTTTGTTTGGTTAAAAAATGTTGTTTTGCATTAGTAACCAAGGAAAAGTCTTTTATTTCATAAGTTCCTGACGGTTTACTTAGATAATAAGTAGCTCGTAGTCAAGTGAAATCCTTCTTTGAATTTGCTGTTCAAAGATCTTAGGAAAATTTTTAAGTTTGAAAGTTGAGTTAAGTAAAGGTTTTTGTTTCCAGCTTTCTGTTTATTTTTCTTTCGTCTTTCAAACATCACTAGTTTCACTTTCATAACCTTTGAGTTAAGACAAGACATAAAAATTAATGCTAAATCTAAAATTCATTAGACTTTTTATGTTTGTAGTGTCAACCAATTAGTTTAGGATTAGGGCCTTGAATTAGGTTGGAGAGGAAACTCTTCAAGGCCATTAAAATCAAACATTGGAGTCTGAGTTAGGGAGTGTCAAAGTCCAGTATCGTGAAAATTATCCGGGACCCCCCTATAACACAGGGGATAAACATGAGGTCACGTGCGGAAAGGTAGTGGAGATAACTTCTCCAAAGATGGATCAATCGTAGTGGAGAACACATATAAAGAGCTTGTCTTGGGATTTCGTCGATTGCATTTGCCACGGAGCTTCGTTGGTCTCGAATCCATTCCAGGTCCTCAGTTGTCTTCCAGAACACTTGATTTCGATACCCTTGATATGTTTCGGGCTCGATACCCTGCTCATTGTGGTCTACCCAACTTTCGACTGTACCTACCTGGTGACTATTCAGACGCAGGCAACCTAGTTGCCTATATTTTTAGAGACATACACAGGTGACTGTGGGGGTATACCACGGTACCTAGGAAAGACATCGGGCCACGCTTTGTAGAGTATACTTGGAGGGTGCTTCCGTGTTTGAGTTTCACTTGCACTGATAAGTTTCTCTAGTGTTGGTTGTTGTAACTGTTCTTCCAGTTAGTATAGTGTTTGCTTGTTTTATCTTGTAGGGACTGTTTTTAGTGTGTGTTGTTTTTTGAATGAATAGAAAGAAATAGGGTGTCTTTGATCTTCTCACACAGTGGAGGATAACGAGCTCCGTCGGTCACGAAGGCTTCTGGGCTTATCACCGGTTACACTAGAGCCACCCCTGCCACCACTAAGGGGAAAGCTAGACCAATAAGGGTATTTTGAAGCGACCGGGTCACAAGAAATTGTGCCCGACCAACATCCCGAGGAAACAACCGTTTTAGAATTTGGAGCGAAATCTCTTGGTCCACCTGAAACTCCAACCACTAATCTTTCGGAACCCATCATCGTATCGATTCACCATTACGAGTGCCAAACAGTGTCACACGTAGCAATGGAAACAAATGTTGTCACTCCTTCTAGGAATTCTTCGATTCCCACTACGGTTATCGCCACATGAGAGTTTCCACCTCCTAACCCACAATCACCGGTCCGAGCCACCATGGTCTTGACCGTCTCTACCTCGCACAATGGTCCGATCCCATCTATGGCGGTGGCCATAACCCCTTTCACACCAAGTGCGACAAGCCCACCGTTCTCATATGAGATGCCTAGCTCAGGTACAAGTCCTGTACTTTCCTACTCCACTTCACAGACTTTAGGTTTGGGGATAGGGATCTCTAACGCTCCTCTGCAAGGCCACATTGGGGGCAATTCAGCTCCTTTTAATGATTTCCCTTACGGGAGAGGTCATATACCTCCTTCATCCCCTTCTCTCGGTGGCACGCATCAACAATCCGTCAGGCCACTTGCACACCATAGTTTATTTGGAGTAGGGAGTCAAGGACCACCTTCGCATAATATGTCGGTAGGTTCGACACTGTTTTCTTTGTTCGGTGCGTTTGGTAACAACGCCTTCTCGTTAGCTGCTTTCCCGACTGGGGGCAATACCAGTTTTGGACAACCTATTCCTATGCAGGGTACTATTCCTGCACAGGGGGAAAACCCAGGAACTTCTTCCGCATCAGGGCCTTGGAATTCTTGGCAGGGATCCGTTCCCTCATCTAGAATGCTGATCCGGGGAAATTATTTTCACAATCAATGGAACCCTGGACAAGGTACTATGCATATCCCCACCGGATCGACATGGGGCAACCCTTCCCAAAGTCCTCTGAATGTAATGCACGCCCAACCATCTACGTCCTTTTTTGGGAATCAGCCGATGATGTTTCCTCACACGCAGAATTTGTATGCTGGTCATGGCCATGGTTTTTACCAGAACCCAGGCCAGCAGCCGAACTTTTCCTGGCAACCTGGTGCCAGTCAAACTCCAGGTCCCTTTTTCCCAGGTTATCACCAACAACCCAAACTACCTTTCCTAGCAACCTTGCATTTTACAGACTTGACAAGGTTATTGAATGACCCTATCTATCACGATCCGCGTTGGCCCCCTATGCCGATGAAGTTGCCTTCAGACATACCAAAGTTCGAAGCCAAGCCTAACAAAGATCTAGGAGATCATGTGAATACCTTCCATCTTTGGTGCTCATCTAACTCGTTGAAAGACGACTCCGTACAGTTGCGATTATTTCAATGTACTCTCATTGGGAGTGCCATGAAATGGTACATTGAGCTCGACCACTCAATACACTCTTCCTTTGGCGAATTGGCAATGGATTTTCTAAACCATTTCCAATTACCTGTGAGATACAACGCTGGCACAAAATTGCTAGCCAATTTCGCACAAATTTTCCGAAGAAGATGCCATCATGAGAGCTCAATAGATTGAGCTAATCTATTCTCAGTCCGGTTTATTATACGAGATATTTCCAGATGCGCCATGCTCAATACTTGATAAAACTAGATAGAGAGATGGACCACATGCCGATGGTATTGTTGGTTCAGCACAAACAAAGCCCGCTGAGCAACCGACAAAGCAATTGTAGCAATTGTCTATACAACACAAAACGGCCAGCCAAAATACTATTTTTGATGCTCCCCCTACTAAAACGTCGGATGTACACACAGTGAAATCGACAAATCCAAAGGCCACCCAACAGCCTAAAGGAAAGAAAAAACAATGAAAGAAGGGTAAGGGGGATAAGAAATCCACTAATAATGATGGTGGGGGAAACACTGAGAAACGAAAGGCGAGGTATCCGTGTAACTTGTGTGCAGAAGACCACCTGACCCACCAATGTCCTCGGCTTGCAGAGGCCCAAAAGTTTGTGACATAGCAGCAACCTACCATGTTAACCAATCCATTTCAGCATGGGCAAAACCTAACCCAAGCCTCTACAAGCACGAAAGGGGGTAGTCAAGGACCCTCTCCGTCTTCAAACAATCCTGCATCCATGAATGTGTATATGATGAAGGATGATGCTTTTATATCAACTAGAGTACATGATTACAGTAAACCAAGTACTTCTGAGAAGGGCAAAGAAACTGAACTCCCATCTCTTCCTCTATAGATTGAGAAGACTTTGGGTGAAACAATGACACACATCCTAAAAGGCGCATTCAAAAAATCTTCTCACAACCCAAATGCAAGGGCCACCCAGAACTATTTTGTGGTGGAGGATTTGTCTCAAACCCCTTGTGCGATGTCCGCTTTGGAGGTCCTCCAAAGATGCCCTTCCTAGAGGAAAGCTTTGTTAATCACTTTAGGATCTACTGAGACTTGTAATCTGGGTACCATCATGTTGGATACAACCAAATTAAAACCTCGTCTACCTTACCACGTATCATTTCAGATAGTAGTGGCTCACCCCACGAAAACTTTTACTACAAATATTTTCCGCATGGTGGTTGATGAGGGTGCCTCGACATGCATTATATCATTGGCATGTTGGAAGACCATTGGCCAACCCATTTTGTCTCCATCGCCTACTCTTCTCACTACTTTCGATGGTCATTCATTCCAACCACATGGTATCATTCCCTCTTTTCTCGTGCAGTTAGGAGGGAAGACCATGTGCATCAAGGTAGAAGTAGTCGACGAATCCCTTGACTACAATATATTGTTAGGAAGGAGTTGGAATTATTCCATGCAAGCAGTGGTTCCTATAGTTTTTCGAATCTTGTTGTTTCCACACAAGGACCAGATTGTGACCATTGATCAATTGTATTTCTCCAGACCTGACCCTTCATTGGGGGCATCTGCGGTCCCGATGATTGATGATCCTCAACCAGGCGTAGTCAACATAGGGGTTGGTTTGTGCCCATCTTTGATGGGTAATTTAGATTACTTTCCCCCTCAAGGCGATGTCAAGTTCATATCCGACCACCATAAGGTTGAGATTTTCCAAGTTTCATCATTTTTCATGACTTACTTCAACGATCCATGGATACTTCCTTCCCCATTGACCATGATGGATGGGACAGGGCACCCAGACATGTCCATTCCCTTGTCCGCAGCTGAAGTAGAATACTCTTTAGTCCAGCAAGTTTCAGCCAACACAGATCCAACTCTTGCACAAGAGTTAGATCCGCTTCTAGAGCCTATTTGGGCTCAAGGTTCTCTCACTGAAATTGATTCGTTAGACTTATTCTTGCCCTCCGAAGAAGAAGTAATTGAAGCAATGACTAGTCCGGACAAACCCTGGGATGATCTTCATCACAGATCATACTTCCTCCCAGAGTTAAGTAGAATCGAAGCCAGAGAATTCACCTTGACTATGACTGGAGATAGGTCTTGTCCTATTAATCCCTTAGCTACACATGAGGTCTATGCTAAGGGTAATATGGCAACCATCATTGAAACCATACCGATCAATATCTCCAGAACCCCTGGCATTGTGGAGAATGTTTTCATCAGAGATGACTTCTCCCCTAGAGAGATTCAAATCTACACAGATCTATTTAAAGAATTATGCGATGTTTTTTCCTGGTCTTACAAGGAAATGCTAGGCATCGATCCAAAAATAGTCGAACATGAAATCACAACTTATCCAGATGCGAAGCCTGTTCGGCAGAAGCTTCGTATGGTTAATCCCATGAAAGAAGTAACCATTAAGGTTGAAGTTGAGAAATTGCTAAAATTCGGTTTTATCTATCCTATCCATTTGACCCAATGGGTGTCAAATCCTGTGTCGGTCAATAAAAAACAAGGCACGATTCGTGTATGTACAAAATTCCGTGATTTGAACAAGGCCTGTCCAAAAGATAATTTTCCTACACCATTCATCGACCAGATAATTGATGAATGTGCGGGTTGTGAGGCCTTCTCTTTCATGGACGATTTTTCGGGATATAATCAAATACAAATCAAACCCGAAGACTAGCACAAAACGACATTCATTTGTCCATGGGGTACATTCGCGTATCGTAAGATTCCCTTTGGTCTCAAAAATGCTGGTGTGACCTTTCAGTGGGCCATGTCTTTTGCTTTCCATGACCTGAAGCATATAGTCGAGCATTGTAAGCAGTCAAGTGAGCATGGAGGTGAAGGATAGCTGGAAAGCGCAACACACATTTTTCACGTTTTGAAATGTTTTGATAGTTTAAAGGGAGCAAATATTAATGTAATAGTTAGAAAGATGGCGTAATTGCATTTATATCTTGGAGGTTGTAAACAGATCTCAAGTGATTTCTCTCATTTGTAAAACATTAAGGCATTTAACCCCAGTTAATGAAAGTAGGTAGATTTAAATTAATAAGATTAGACAGTTTAGAGAGTAGGAGGGAAAATGGATATAGACAGCCTCGTCTTTGCATTATAAAATTATTCATTGTATCATTAACATAGAATAGAGAAGGAGAGAGCTGTAGAGAAAACCCCATGTACAAGAGCTTTGAATTAATATATGAAGCTTTGAATAAGATTTCATGGTGTTATGATGTTTTATGTTTATACATGGTGAATGGTATGCTCACAGTTGTTTTATTCTCTCTATTATGCATCTGCTTTAATACTTTGTGCATGTATGATTTCATGTTGAATGTTTGAAGTCTGAGTGAGAGAGAGAGAGAATGAGTTTCAATTGTTTCTCTTCCTGAGTGAGAGAAGTTCCTGCAAGGAGTGCATTGACGAAGGTTCAGAGTTCCATCTCTGAATGCTCAGGAGGGATACAATTGTTCTCATTCCAGCATAAGAGAAAGTGAAACATAGAAGCCGTGCAAGGTGTGCGCAGGCTGGTTGAAAGCTTAGAACTTATCAACCAAGGGGAGAGTTGAAGGACTGTTGTTGCAGGGAGTGCACAGAGTCGAAAAGATCAAATACCCAGGAGTATTTGAAAGTCTATCGCAAGGAGTGTGAGCAGGAACCCTTTTGGAGGTTTGAGTTTGTAAGTGAAAGCTCAGGAGGGATAATACCTTTGAAATACTTCAAAGAAGGACAGAGGTCGAACTACTTCAAAGGGAGACAAGAATCGAAGTGATCCAGCAGAAGTAAAGTTCAGAAGGGAGAACCTTGGTTTATTTCGCAGAAGTTGTCAGGGAGAAACGAGTGATCAAAATTCTCTGTGGAGAATTCACGAAATAGTGAGGACTGTAGGATCCAGGAGAGTTGTGGAAAAGTTAAGCGTTGGATCGAACAAAGACTTATTAGTTTTTGATCCTATGTAAAGTGTCATTTCAGAATTCGGGGTTGAGAAGTGATAGAGGGACGGAAATAGGTTCATTCAAGTCTCGAAAGCCGAAAAGCTTGGAGTAACAGGTGGCAGGAATCCGTGTCAGAGATAGAGGACAACGGAGAATATAGGTGGCATCTTGTCGCCAGGAAGAGTCAAACTTCATTGACTATTTCGGGTTTTCATAGGTTGGAGGGCCGAAAGGCTTGCATCAGGACATAGATGATTTTAGGGGCTAAATTTCGCAAATGGGCTAATTTTCCATGGTTTTTCCCAAAAAACAATTCGCTAATTTCCATTTTTTCTAAAAACGATTCGCCCAAATTCCATAGAATAAAATTATTTTACCTTAAAAATCACCAAAAAATTGTATAAAATATACAAAATCCTTAGAAATTTGAATATTTTTACGAAACTATCGCCAAACTTTTTATATTTTGCATATTAAGGACTATTAAGATTAGCCCATGTTTCTACATTTTAATATAAATTTCCATCCTTAAAATCATCCCTGCATCAGGATTCGCGAAGACGCGAAGTTCGAAACTCCGAATAGACAAAAAGTCCCATAGGGGTGCCAATATTTTCTGAACGCATCGGGGTTTAGCATTTCGGCATTTTAGAAGACAAGAGACAGGGGTTCCTTGTTCCGGGATTCCTGAAATTGCAAAACGTGATACAACTGTGGAGGAGGACATGTCCAAACATTTTGGTGAATCGACATTTCAGGTTTTGGCAGTAGAGGGCCAAGAAAATCGACAATAAGGATCATGAAATTGCGAGACCCAAAGTCCCGAATTAGCGAAGGGCACGACACTAATAGTAGTCAAGGAGATTTGGGTTGGCACCTGGTGTTTGTTCACGCAGGCTCAATTCATAAGGACTTGTGGATCGATTCATTGAAGGTTCTGATAGGGATTCGAAAGAGCCACTTCGGCTCAAGGAGATTTTAACGATCCTGTGAGCGGATCTCGGCCTGCGGGTTGGGGGTCTGTGGCATTTAGAATCTCAATCTCACAAGAGAACAGATCATCCCACACACCTCTGACTTATCTTTGAGCGTTGTCGCTACTTTCGGATTCGCTTGAATCCAAACAAGTGCAGCTTTTGCGTAACATCACGACGCTTGTTAGGTTTCATAGTGTCAACAACAGGGATCATGGTCGATCCTCTCAAGGTTGAGGAAATAATTCAGTTGCCTCCCTCACGCACAATCCTTCAACTTCATAGTCTATAGGGCAAGGAGAATTTTTTAAGACATTTCATTACCAACTATGCCGAGATCACAAAAGGATTTATGCACTTACTAAAGAAAGACATTCCTTTTTATTGGGACGATGCTACTCAACACTCTTTTGACACATTGAAACATGCCCTCACAAATTCCCCTCTACTTCGACCACCTAACTATAACAAAGATTTCTTATTATACCTAGCTGTAGCAGAGTCAACCATCGGCATGGTATTAGTTCAGGAGGATGAATTGTTCTCAGAATATGTGATTTATTACCTAAGCCAAGGTATCGTAGGACTATAACTCAATTATTCTCATATCGAAAAACTTGCGCTGGCAACAATCCATGCTGTTCAATTGTTCCGTCATTATGTTCTGTTTCGCAAGACCACCGTCATTGCTGTCATGAATCCATTCCAGTACATGTTGACATGATGGGTAATAGGCAGAAAGATCAGTAGATATCCTAGTCATCCTCCAGGAGTTTGACTCAGATTTCGTTTCAGTGAAATCCAAAAAGTCACTGGTCTTCTGTAATGATCCCA
>ML781440.1:1011819-1034507 GCA_009831015.1 Picea engelmannii
CTTTTCCTTTCTTAAGTCAACTTAAAAATATAACTTTTAACTTCTTGACTTTCGCCCCCCTTCAGTGTGAGACTATGACCTAGTGGGGGTGCCCAGGCCACTGAGTCTCCTCATTACCTCTCTAAGAGGTGGGGGACATTACATCTTCACAGAGCTTATTTTGGAACTTTCGGTTGAGTCAGGTGATGTTGTGCCTGAAGAGTCGCCTATCAGAGGAGATATGTTTTTGATCACATCTTCGGATCCCTGGTACGGAGATATACTTATCTATCTCTAGAATTTGAAGTGCCCCACCTCTGCTTCTCGTGACAAGCGTCGATGTATACACCATCAAGCTAAGAATTATCTCATACTCGATGATATGTTGTATCGAAGAGGTGTAGACTGCATCTTGCGCCGATGTCTCACTCACAAAGAAGCAGTTATTGTGCTTAACGTTTTCCATACCAGAACGTGTGGCGTCATTTGTCTGGGTTGGCAACAAGCCAAAATATTTTATGAGCAAGTTACTTCTGGCCAACACTAATCAAAGATTGTATCGAATCGGTCAAGAAGTGCCACCCGTGCCAGATCTTCTCTCAGAAGATGAGGGCACATCCCGCTCCCATGTTTCCTGTCATCACAGTTGGTCCCTTCACCAAGTGGGGGATTGATTAAACTACATGAAACCCTCCTTTAGCAAGGGGGCACTGTTATATCATTGTAGTTGTAGACTACTTCGCAAAGTGGGTCGAAGTTATGCTAATGTTTAAATATGATGGAGAGATTGCGGCTCTCTTTTTATTCAACTAGATAATAACAAGGTTTAGCGTCCCGAGGGAGATTGTCACTAACCATGGCAGTCACTTTCAGAACCAGATGATGACTGAGTTAACATCAAATCTTGGGTTTCAGCAAGAACATTCGTCACCCTACTACCCCCAAGAAAATGGTCAGGTGGAAGCTATAAATAAATCTCTTAAGACCATCCTACAATGAACGATCAACTCAGCCAAGTTAAATTGGCATTTGATGTTATACTTGGCATTATGGGATTACCGAATGTTTGTCAAGACTGCAACTGGTTTCTCACCTTTTCAACTCGTTTATGGGCTGGAAGCAGTCTTGCCTATCGAATGTCAGATCCCATCCCTAAAGTTGGCAGTACAATTATTGCCAGATAATTCTCCACTTGAAGAATGATTATTATACCTTGAGCGGCTCAATGAGCAGTGTTGTGATGCATCCCTGGCCAACGAGGCTCACAAACATAAAGTCAAGTGTCAGTATGATAGGTCCATTCATCCTCAGATTTTCTCTGAAGGCGACCTTGTCCTAATATATGACCAAGATAAGGACCCCCTGGGGGTAGGAAAATTCAAACCCATGTGGTTCAGACCTTTCATCATAAAAAAGGTTCTTAAAAAGGGCATGTATCATCTGTTTGAATTTGAAGGGAATGCTTTGGTAGAGCCTAGAAATGGGCTCTACCTCAAGAAGTATTACTCATAGGTAGGTCACCATGGGTAACTTTTTGTAACATATGTATAGTCTTTGTACTATTACTTTCTAGTTTCTTTTAGTATTATCGACGTGTCTTTTTTGATGTTATCTTTTGTCACTATGGCAGATTTCAAGTGAATCCGAGGTTTTCATTAGGTACGTAGACGGTGCTAGCTAGCACACTCGGAGGCTTGCTTCCGCAGCTTGGGTAATTTTTACACCTCGAGGCCAGTTATTATCTTCCGGAGGTATATGCTTAGGTGACACCACAAACAATGTTGCCGAGTACAGTGTAGTTATTGAGTTGCTTCGTGATACCCTGTTATTTGGTATCTCTCATCTATGGGTCTATTTATACGCTCAGCTGGTTGTGTCGTAGTTAAATAGAGTCTACCAGGTTCATGATCTGACTTTACACTGACAATTCCTTAGGGTACGTCTCTGAGAACGAAGATTTGATTATATTAGATATTTTCATGTTCCTAGGAGATTAAACCAAATTACAGATACTCTATCTAATCAAATTTTAGATTGGCATCTCACACACATATGAAAGGATATACACATAAACATGTAAATACAGTTTTAAAAGCCAAAATGATCCATAAGACAACAAAAAAAGACATAAAAATCCATATATAATATCATAGTCATCGGAGTACATAGGTGGATGCAAGCGCCTCAAAAGTATGACCAATAACGAGTCATGGGGCTTATGCCCTCAAACAATATACACAAGTAGTGCTCTCGGCACGTGAAAAGTCTGAATAAGGTCAGGGCCTGTGGGCCCTGTTGTACTGATCAACAACATTTGCCAAACGCTGAAACAATCGGACCCACGTCTGTGGTGCCCCCACTACATGAGGCTGCATAGATGGTAGCAGATCCTCAATCTCTGCCATAGGGACTGTGCGAGTGAGCGAGGTAAAGTTTCACTTGACTCATCTCAACACCCTCTCAGCCTCCCTGGTTGGAATCTCTCATGTTGCTGCTGGTCCCCCTGCGGCGGCCGTTGCGGCCCCTGGCCGAGGACGACACATGTTCCTCGCATAGTCCATTGGTCACACATCTGCACACAATAAACAAATATCCGTCAAATACTCTGGTATAAAAAAAATGATATATAAAAAAAAAACATATAAATTACATATGTTTCACAAAAAAAAAAAAAAATCAACAAAAAAATGATGTAAACTTACCCATCTCTCCTCGCTCCTTACCAGGAGGTACTGGTATATTAGGATCTCTCTAGAAATCAATCCCAGCATAAGGGTAATCCTCTATGACTAGGATCTGTCGCAACAACCACGCGAAGAAATCATCATCAATAGACTCACTGGTCCTTCCACCACCCTGTCGTGGCAGTAACACTGCCCATCTACAAATTGCAGGAAGAGAGGCTTGATGTCCTCATACCACTACTCGAGGACTGAAGCTTGGAACTCTTTCAAAGAAGAAAGAGCATAGAATGGTCCTGAACTCGAAGTTCCTCTACGTCCATGACCGACAATTTGTCAGCTACCTCTTCATACAATCTAGCAATGTAGTGCTCCAGTCAAATATTTGTGCATTTAAGCACTAGACTGCACAGTTCATCTGTGCACGGGACACCTGATGTAGAGCTGCAAAACCAGTCATCCACCCAATAAGCAACACAATCACCTGCAACGATAAGTCAGTAATCTTGTTTATGGGCAACTGTGAGCTCGATCAGTCTGTACCAGCCTCACAATAAAGTCCTATCAATTCCGATATGTTATGAGGCCCCGAAGGAAATGTTTGAAAGTTGACTGGTTCCCCTCTCCTAGAGAGGCCGGTCAAAAAATATATGTCCTTTGTTGTGGGCACCAGTGACTGCCCCTCCAACATAAAGGCTTCTGCATTAGGATGCCAATAATCAACCAAGGCATTTGGTAGCTTAGGTTGTGCCCGCATAAAAGGGCATAAGAAGAACTTGAGCAACCCACATTGCATTAAGGAAGCCACGACATTGGGGTCTTCCCCAACCAACTCACTAACCTCCTCATGCTCTCTTTCCCTCCAATGAACATACATTCTTCAAAACACCAAGTTCAGGAGGGTTAACCCTTGTCTTTAAAAATTTTTCATTCAATAAGGGGGTCCACGCAGGCTGTAATGCTGACAGTCGCGTGTACACGCGTCCAGTGTAAGTATAAGATAGCCCACGTGGACCTAGGGCTGACCTTTTGAAGGTCGACGCCCCCAAAAACTTGAAACCCAAAGCATAAATAAAGGTTTAAATTGCAAGAGGAGAGAGTTTATACTTACTTGGTCTAGACAGATGGTCATTTCATCCATTGTAGCTCCCGGAATCACAACTTTTATCGAAGGTTTTTTTTTTCTCCAGAGTCAATTTCCAAATCAACAATGGTGATAATGAGCTGCCAACTTCTATTTATAGACTTTTTGACCTCTTTTGTCACTTTTTTGGCCCCCCTTATCATTTTCTTTAAACCAAAAACCATTTAGAGTGATTCAGGAGTTGCATTGGAGGGCTATGATCAGGTATCAGAACATTTCTTTGGAGTTTTGGGTAACTTTTGACGGTCCGTGGAAAAATCTAAGATGATCAACTTGAGCATGTAGGTTAGGTTTCCACCCTGACTTTTGTATCTTGTTGTCTTTATCCTTTTTCCATAATATCGATCCCATCAGGTTGCGACACAGAACCATCATTGCTGCTTTAGAAGTGTCGCAAGTTCGTGGTAGAGATTAACGGAACATGGATGCCCTAGGTAGATCCTGGTTGCATTATGGTGTCCAAGCTGTCTCTAATCACAGTAGGCTTGGGATTCCTTGTTTCGTTTCCTAATTATGAGTTTGAGCCTGATTTGCATGATTCCTTTTCACTCTTGACCTCACCCTCGGGACTACCAAAAGACATAACGAGTCTTCTTTTAATCCCTTTTCAGACCCTCTAAACATGAAAAGATTGTCGAGCGATCTTGTGGCCTTTCATGCTCATTAAACTGAAATTTGAAAGTCCTGTCTGTCCTGTGGTAGTTTAGCCCTTTTTCAGTCCGGACGATCAACTATACGAACAAAGGTATACTCTAAGAAACTTCAGTTCTCTAGAAGAGTACTCTCAGGTATCATTTTAACCCTTTTTCGGGCCTAAGGGACTAAATTTATGAAAAAGGAACCCCCACGGAGTCCATAGTTAATCTCTTTTCAAATTCCCTAAAATTGAAAAGATCGTTGAGTGACCTTATTCTTTCACACTCGTCAAAATGGTCTAGAAGAACATTCTCGACGGAGTCCATAGTTAAGCTTTTTTCATACTCCTTAAAAATGAAAAAATGGCCAAGTGATCTTGTCTTTATCACACTCGTTAAAATGGTTTTGAATAGATGTCTTGTCAGTGCTATTTTACCCCTTTTTCGAACCAACTAGACTACCTTCGAAAAAGGTACCCCAGTGGAGTCTCCTTTTACGTTTTTTCAGACTCTCTAAATATGAAAAACCGTCGAGCTTACCTTCTCTGGGCTTGTTAAACTCACATTGAAAGACGCTACCATTGTGTTTTTTATTAATCGCATTACCCACGTCTTTGGCCTAATGCCGACTCCTTGTTGCTCTCAACTGAACCATCTAAAGCATGCCTTATACACAAGCCCTGTAGGACTTTGCCTCTGCGTCTTGACACCTTTGGCCCCAGGAGGATTTTTCCCGAGTGTCCTTACTCTGAACATCAGTCTTGTCCCTGTGCCTTGAACTTGTATGTTTGCAACACTCGTTCCTCCTTTGTAATGTAACATTCTTTTATTTCTTTTTCCAAAATTATTGAAAAAGACAAAAAAAAAAATCAAATATACCCCAAAAAGAGGAAGGGAAAAGTATTTTCGTTATTGGCAGCATAATGAGTTGCCCTTGGATAAAGAACATCTATCCATTTGTTTGTCAAACTCTGGGATTTAATATGACCTTAGGAATTTGTTCTCGCTACATAGAGTTGTGTCCTCCTCTGTTTGGTTATTCTTCCAAACATATGGAGAGTTTGTGTTGCCTCCTGCCTCGTAAACTTATGTTAATGCCATGCTACCTGAGTCTCATCATTTGTAGTGTTGTTGTCCAAGGGAATTTTTTACCAAGACTGAGTCATCCCCTCTGCAGTTTGTCTCTTGCCCTCATACCCAGCCATCCTGAACGTCCAATCAAGTATTTGTTCAAAATCAATAAAGCCTTCAGTCTGATCATCAAGATTCTCTAGTCATTGACCGACGAGACATCGAAGACCTCTGGGTAGTGCATTCGTACACTCATATTATACTCCTACCTGAGTTTTTAAGATTTTGAAGTTGTTGCTCAAGCTCTGAAGACCTCATCTCTAACCATCAGGCCTTAGCAGCTTCTAAGAAGATGGATAGTCTACACGTATACCTTTTTTATTTCGAAATGTAGCTCCACTGTGTATTGTTCGCGGATACACTTTATATAGTTATATGACATGGATCTACAGTTTATTTGATTGGTAGCCATGATTTTAGTTTCTCCTGAGCATGGGTATGCCCGCCTCGGTGAGACAATTGTTATTTTTGCAGATGGCACCTCTCGATTTCTGGTCCCTAGGCTCACTTGTTTGACACATTGGTGAATATTGTTAATGTATTTTGGCCATCAGATGCTCTTCTGACCTCACACATTAGGGGGGCATCTGTTATAACCCTAATTTGCACCAGACATGCTTACCTGGCATCAGGCCATCTCAGATTCCTTCTTTGCCAAAAAACTGCTGAACAACTCTTCTTAAAAACACCTTTTATAAAGGCCCACATGCCCTGCTCCATTATTGCATGCGTGTAGATGCTAGATGACCCAAAACAACCCGCGTGTACCTACAAAAGCATGAAAAAAGGAAAGTTGCTGACGGAACACACAACTTTGGGTGACTTAACTAAACCTTTCGGCCATGCATGGCCGAGGGTTCGACCAAATACCTAGCTTCTTCTAACCTATAAAAGAAGGGTTAGGGGTCCCATTTGGAAGAGGAGAATCATAGAAAAGAAACTATACCCGATTGCACATTCCCTTTGTCCCAACCCTTTAGCCATCCTTGTGCAAAGAGAAATATAGAGCAAAGAAGTTGGAGGACAGTTGAAGAGGAGCCTAGGACCAGGTTCATGGAGCAGTGGCCGGCTTCATCATTGTAAGTTGATTTGTTGAAGTTAATAATAAAGAAGTACTTTTCCCGTCCCACCATATGAGGTTTTCATGGTTTATTGCATACATGTTGATTGAATCTCTAACCCATTAATCTATATATCAAATGCATGTGGAGTTCTTTGTTTGTCTTGTGTGAATGCAGGTCAGACTTGGGAGGAGAGCTGCAGTCAAAGAGCGATCAAGTGTGAAGAAGGATCGATGTCAAACGCCTGAAATAAGGTATGTTCACTTGATCTTATTAACTATGTATTTGCTTAAGAATAATGGGGATTAGGTTCGGGATGACGGTAGAAAGTAGGAATCTTTAGGTCTTTTCTACATGCATAATAAAACCCTAAGTGCTAGTCCGTAGAGGGATTTCCCACTAACAACAATTACATACAAATAAGTGGGAGATACTAGTATCTCCCATGGATCATGTGTCCTAGTATATCCATCCCAAGACACTTAAATTCCTACCCATATCATAAATGACCGACATGGTGACAAAGAATTGACACCAAGGGGAAGTCAGCTAAATCCATACAAGATATTCATATATTTAAATGTGGAATAAAAGGATGGAACATGATTGACCACAAGGGATCTGGAGATACCACATAGCCCCCCCCATTAATTCATACAACATATAATAATGGCCCAATAAAATACACGAGTATTAAAAAAAAAACACTTTTGTACCATCATGATAGATGCACATAATATACTTATATGGCGGGTCACATCTGGTAAAAAAATGTAGGATACACTGAAGTGAATATGATGTGTAATGGTTCCCATAAAGAAATATAACAAAGTATCCTATGGAATTTTCTTTACTCTGAGATTCAACTTTTGGAATTTTTGAATGGTCTCTATAATCAAACCTCTTTGTTGGAGATCTCTCAATTAACTAATTAATGTGTTTCTCTTTATATCCCCATAATGTGTTATCAATTCATCCATAAATATAGACCAAGAGACGATGGGAACGTCTTTTTGTTCTCAAAGCCATTGATATGAGACAAATTTATTAGGTTCTAAATACAAGGATGAAATATTTATCTTTTCTAAAGATGGCACTTGTGCAAAAAAAAAAAATTCTCCATCTAGAATATCCATGTTATAGGATATGTAGCATCAAACTTCTTCATATCAGTCTTGGGAATTAAGTAGTTTGTTGGCCCTGAGTTGAACCCCTAATGATGCAGATATTTAAGTGATGAATGATGATTATTATGGGATTCAATATTGATTCTCTCCAAATGTTTTAAAATATTCCTTGCATGTGACTGAGGTTCAACATTATGCTTCTCCTTATTTTCATGATTTCCTTGGATCAAAATATCCCTTTTAGGGAATATATAATCTATGGTATATAAGAGAATGGTTTCCATGTACGTTTTTAATCCTTCCATATTTTGATTCACAAATCTTTCCATTTCATTTTTAAGTATTTCCTAGGAATGTGATAAATACACCATTTTCGACACACTATCATTCATTTCATTAACTTGGTTCTTAAATTGGGATACATCATTCTTAAGTATTCACTTTCTTAAATCATCATGTGTAATTATTTGGAGGTTTAGAAAGAGCATAAATTATTGCAAAACCCTTTTCCATGTGAGAAAATATTAATACTCCTCGTTTATCGCTTTATCACAAATTTTGAATCATCAAAAACAAATATTTCAATACAAAAATTTATGAATTTAAGTTAACATTAGGGGAAATTTGAGGTCTAAAATGGGACTCCTAAGAAAAATAATAAAATAAAAGATGTGAATTTCAAAAGGAAAAGAAAGAAAGCTAATTTTTTCATCGTATTTTTTACTTATTTCCTTAGAGTTTTACTCAAATTTCAAGTGTAGGAACTCATTAGATGTAGAATTAAATTTCTCATCCAGCAAGTACCCACTCTGTATACTTTTGATAGACCAATGGTGAGATAAACTAGAAACACATGAAAAAATGTGTTTCCAGTTTATCTCATTGTGTGTATACCAAAAATATATAGAGTGGGTACTCATTGGATGCAAAATTTAATTCCACATACAATGAGTTCCTACACTTGAAATTTTGGAAAACCTATAAGGAGATAATTAAAAAATACAATTAAAAAAATAGTTTTCTTCCTTTCCCTCCAAAAAACTTACCCTTATGGTTGACATCCACATATTGAATCCTATTAGTTCTTTAAAGTTTATTTTTATAGTACATTTTTTTTATGCCCATGTTTGATATAGAAATTTCTGTAACACATGCCTTTAAAAACCCCAATTTGTAGATTATCTTGTTTCCTAATATTTCTCATAACGTATCTCTAAAATTTCTTCCCCTGTGAGTCACAAATTTTGATATTTTGTAACCTAATATGTATTCCCTATAATGCAATAGGTTTAACTGAATTCTAATGTATCAAGTTAAACTTATTCTAACTTTGCTAAAAACTTGTTTTTTTTTCCCTTTCAAGAGAGATAACTTGTATGGCCCACCACATGTCTAATTTTTTGCATCTAATTTTACAATTTGGACCTAAAATAGTATGGTTCATTTTATTTCCAATCAAACTATTGGGAATCAATTTGGAACATATTATCATCATATATGTCATTTTTACAAAGACCCCTTGTTTGAGACTAGTTGCAGGACTAGTCCAAAACCCTAATTTCCATACCATGCAATTTTCAAAATATAAAGAAATGGACCCCAAAATTTTTACCACCACTACTTATATATGTCTCCTCATTCCTAATTTTTTTTTTCTATTTGAAACAACCTCGAGAAAAAAGTTATAGAAAAAATTTCAATATGACTCATTTGCGACCAATTTCAAGATTAATCAAAACCACTAATTTCCATAGGACATATCTCTAAAACTATAGTGAAAAATAACTTGAAAATTTGAACACAATAATTTTGATATAACTCCTTAGTTCACTAAAACTTTCATGGTCTAAAACTATCCCCCAAAAAAATTATAGCCAAAATTCCAAGATGAATCATTTGATGGAGCCAAACCCAAGGATCATATGATCTAAAACAAAATGTTATGCACACAACATATAAATAGTATAAAATGAGAAAGGGAGGTAACTCTGCACCTTCATAATGAGAGATAATAATGAATGTAAATCATTTTCAAGGGGCATCCTTCTTTTACAATAGAACAATACAATATGAGAATATTTCCAAAACCAGGTCTCTTTTGGTATATATAGGAGATGAAAGATACAATTACAATTAACTGTTCTCACTGAAAACACTAATATAACAATAGAAATGTAATAACTCAATATATAAGGATATATATAGGGATAACATTCTTTCATTCATAGAGGTGGGTGAAGGGGGATTTTGTATATATATCATTAATGATCATGGTATCTAGAAGAGATTAATATTAATCAAGTTTATCAATAGATTGAAGTTGAACAAAAAGGACAAAATCTTATCCATATGCCATTAGTTGGTTAATCTTGGGATGAGACAACAACATCATTTAGCAACTCCACCTACCCTATGGAACCAATCCCTTTAAATATTATGTATATTATTATGTTACCAAAACTAAATATTGTGATGTTATTTTAGGACAACCCTATATGTGGAAATGTTATGTTGTTTTTTAGTCTAGGCCCCATACTATCATTGTTACTCTACGATGTCATCTCCAGAAGGTACCAAAGGAAGTTTTGACTATTTTGGTTTCCTTAATCTCATCAACGTAGTGTAGGAAGGTAATACACCAAACTAGTATATTTTTCTTAATCATGATTCATTCATACGATAAATGAAAGAACACTACGACACAAGAGAGGCAGGTGGAAATGACAGTGAAATAATAAATAGATATCTTTGCTTAACTTGTAGGTATACTTCTACACTACCAATTCAAGAATTCAATTGATTTGATACTTGGTGTTCTTTTACCTAATGTCCCTATATACATATACTCTCTTATAGAGAATGAAGAAATCAAACATATGATTCAGGAGATCATCCAAAAGGGACAAAATCAAATGATTTCATCACATCGTGGGAGAAATTAAAGGATTAAACATGGTTACTTTATATTGTTTACAAAGCTATGAAAAAAATCATACCGAAGAACTAAAATCCAATCCCCCACATTAAAAATCTTCTTAATCAACTTAAGGGTGCCAAGTTTTTTAGTAATATTGATCTAAATTTGTGCTACCACTAGGTACCAATTGTGGAAACTTATGTATGGAATACCCCCTTCAACTCTAAAGAATTCCATTTTCAGGGTTTTGTCATTCCTTTTGGCTCGATTGATTCTATGACAATGTTCATGAGTGTTACAAGGAAAATCACTCTATGGCATGGGGTAAACCACAACAAACAAAAATGACTACAGAAATTAACTCTAATCTCAAGTATGATATATAAACAAATATGCTAACAAGACAAGATAAAAAGATTGCCTCGTCCATACATTCGATGAAGTCCACTGTTGGGCACTTGACTCAAAGAAATACACCTGCAACTTCTCCTCAACAACCAAGATACACAAGCATATGGTGATAATATATAAAGTTAACACATACAATATCATAATCCATCAATATTCATAACAAATACGCCCATGGAATAACAATTCAAATATTTTCAAGACATTAATTTGACGAGAAAAGAGTATTTCTATCAAAATGTAATCAACATAAGTGTATGAATGACAAACTTTCGTGTCGACACATTCGGAACCGAGAAACTAAGTCCCTTCCAGCTAGGCCTCAACCACTTCAATCCTCCACCAAAGGAAAGCTCATATAAGAGAGACAATGAGGTTCTCCATCAAATAGGGAAGAGCTTGGGGGATGAACAATGTGTTCAGACTTAAAAGGACAAAGGGATGCAGACTCAATATGAAGTGAATAATTTCTCTAGAGTAACTTTGCTCTCAAAGTTGAATTCTTCTCCTCTTCTCCACAACTTGGATATGGCCTATTTATAGCCTTCAAATGGAACTGAGGGGTCGATTCGAAACATTTCCATTATATGGAAGGTCAAGGATCATGGATCTAGTGACGTGACATGGAAACCCAACACCATTTTTTTAATTTTGAGAACAAAACCCTATGTACGTGGGATGTAATGGTGCAACCTGCGTATACACATGTTGTATAGTTGTTAGGGTGTGTATATGTGGAAAAATACATTTTTTAGCTCTGGGAACTGGAAAAGGGGACTTCAAGTCTACATAGGGAAATGGAAAAGGCCTTCTTAGAAAGGTTTCATAGGGTGAGGTAAATCTTGCTATAACATATGCCCCCTAATGTGTGAGGTCAAAGGAGTATCTACAATGTCCAAAATACATTATAATTCCCAGAAGTAGTATAATGGGGACCCAAATGGATGAACTAGTTGCTCATAATAATATTGAAATCCATAATGGCTTTGCGCACATGGATGCCAATTCGAATTACACTGTAGAACCATGTGGAAATATACCAAACAACTATTCATGGCCATGAATAGGAAATACAAAAGTAGATACATGCCATAGGTTGTCATTGTCATGAACAAGGCCCAGTGAAAACTAGTCTCAAAATCAATCCGAAGATGTTTGTATACAATGGAGTACAATTTGATCTCCCATGATAACTGAAGTCATATAGGTATTGGTCCAATGAATGATAGAAACAACTCAGGAAAGATATGAATAGGAACTGATGTCTTCAAGTCTTCTACACGATCTGCCAAAGGTGCAAGTCTACATCATGTGAATAAAGCAGTCGAGGTCGAACACAATTAGACTTCATTTGATTACCATTCATTAAGGTATACCATTAACAAGTGCGAGACAACCTACCGATAATGAAAGTAGGTATTAGGGCACCGAGTACATTCTTACAAATGTGAATAAAGGTGTTGAGGTCGAACACTTGAAGAATCCATCGATCGGGAGACATTGTTGTATTCCCAATTGTCGATGGAGAGAGAACCTATCACTGATGAATGCAAGCCTCTAGGTACTCATAAGACTGTAGGTCTCGTTTTCATAATATAAATACTCATGATGACTTCTATTGATTACATTTTAATAGAAATACTCTTTTCTCATCCAATTAATGTCTTGAAAATATTTGAATTGTTATTCCCTATGCATATTTGTTATGAATATTGATGGATTATTCTATTGTATGTGCTAACTTTATATATTATCACCATATGCTTGCATATCTTGGTTGTTGAGGACAAAAACCGATGTACGCGGGATGTAATGGTGCAACCTAAGTATACACATGTTGTCTAGATGTTAGGGCTCGTATATGTGGAAAAATACAATTTTTATCTTTGGGAACTGCAAAAGGGGACTTCAAGTCTGCATAGGGAAATGGAAAAGGCCTTCTAAGCAAGTTTGCAGAGGGTGAGGTAAATCTATCTATAACAATGAGAAAAATGGAAAATATCTCGTGGCCATTCAAAAATCTTTTATGGTCATATATTTGTATGTCATTTTAATTTTCAAGATAACTTGAGTAGAATATTTGAAGCATAGTCAAAAAATCGTAAGCACCTTGTAGTAGAACAAGTTATACACCAATCTAGAGAAGTGATCATTTGACATGCAGAGACTTCACTACTTGGGATAGATTTTGGATGAACATGGTGTGAATATGGATCTAGCTAAGATCCAAGTAATTCATGGTTGGATAAACACATGGATATATCATAAATCTACATTTTTAATGGGACTCAATAACTTATATTGTAGGTTCATGTTGGTGTTCTCTCATATCACTTCTCCCCTAATGTAAGTGAGTAAGGGTGGGGCCAAATCCAAGTGAATTTGGGTTGATTCAAAATAGAAATCATTTGAGGATTGGAAACACTACCTTTGATTTTCACTAGTACTTAGTATACTTTACCTACATAATCCATTCAATGTTGATAAAAAATTCTTTAGAATGTGTTGTGAGTGTATCCCTCTCCCAACACAGAATACATGTTTTATATTCCTTTGACCATAGAGGTAAGATCATGTGAATGGGATACATCTAAGCCATCTCTTCCCTCCTTCAAGAAAGAGAGAAAAATGATTTGGGAGGAACATTATGGTTGGGTGGAATGGCACTTCAATGTGGATACGATAGTTGTAAATGTTGTAAAAGTACTTCTACTAGTCAAATCTATGACAAGATGTTAGTAGCTATATTATATCTTTCACTACCCATGCCATCGCAAAACCCACCATAAAGAAATAGGGGTTGTACACTCTTTTGACTATAGTACTAAAATCACGTGAACATGAGATATATGGGTGTCCCCATTTATATGAAAACAACCCTACCTTCATTGTTATTGTACACTAGGTGTAGTACACTAGTATCAAACTTTCATCCCCACAATTAACTTTGATGCCATCCAGGTCATACTATGTTCCTTCAAGAAAGATTGAAAATATGATTTGGGAAGCACATTATAGTTAGGTGAAAAAGATCTTTGTGGAGAATATAACTTCAGTGCTCTCAAAATACTTCTATTGGCCAAAGCTACAACAAAAGGTTAGTAGGTATATCATAGTATCAACCGCATGATCTATCACCAAACCTTGCATCGGAAAATAGGGGGTGCACACTCATTTTCATATCCGTGAAAAACATTGTGAGTCCATCTCCATGGACTATATGTAAGACATACTTTCAACCAAGCATGAAAATTATTATGTATTTTTTGTTTTCGATGAGTTCCCTAAGATAGCCTTTTTGACACTCTACAAGAAGAGTATAACAACAAAAGACACTACATTCTTCAACCATGCTTTGGTTCATTTCATTCTTCCACAAACAATTATTTTAGATAAGGATAGTAGGATCGTGAGTACTTTATGTTCTAGTTTGTGGTTAGTGATGGACACCAACTTTAACAAATCAACTTCCTTCCACTCTCAAACTAAAGTACAAATTAAAACATATCTACACATAGGATGAGAGCCTTACTTATGTTTAAAGTGTGTTTAACACAGATACAATAGATCCCTTTACAGATCTATTTGCCATAACTTTTCTTAGGTGTTCTTGGTGTTTGAGTGATTCACCCCAATTGACATATCTTTCCTCATTACATCTACACATGAAGAATCCTCCTATGCTCAAAATGAGACTGATAGAATAGTCGTTTTTTCTAAATGGACATAAAACATTGAATAAGAAGTTCAGAATATTCTATAGAAAGTCAAATCTAAGTACAAGAAACATCATGATCGACATTGAGTTCCGCATACGTTTAAGGTGGGAGATGAGGTATGGTTGCATTTGTAGAAAGAGATCCTCAAAATATCTGATCAGAATATCTACACACTTGAATGAAACATTTACACCATCACCAAGGTTATAGGTGTAGTTTATTTTCAATTAAGTATCCCCCCTTTCCTCCACTTGAATCTTGTATCTAATGTGGAATCACTTCAACTATATTTTCCACCTATCTTGGTCACCTCAGAGGTCACTGAGAACTTGGCCACTAGAAACCTCAATCTTGAATACATTGAGTAGGTGATAATTGACTAGATCATGGATACCAACATGCAAATAACTCACTAAAAGAAATTCAAATTCTATAATGGTTGCATCAAAGTAGGAAAACACCTTCACTAGGGCAAGTGGCTCACCAGGGATCAAATTCAACAGAATATTCCTCGTGTGAGGAAGGTGCTTGGTGCAATGTGGAACATTTATTCATAAGGGGGAATGACTAATCAAGTGGGTATTGGTGGCCACCCACCTATTCCAATGATATTCCACTAACTCCAAATGCTTCCACATCTTAGAAATTATACTACATTTTTTTAGGTCCCAAATTTTTAGCATGCTTTCTGAGCATTTCACTTTCACTTTTTGTTATTGCCATAGTCCACCCAATATTTGATTTTATGGATTTCCAAACACATAGAGAATGTATTAAGATTCGTAAAAGTCTAAAAAAAACATTAAATGGAGCTTCTATAAAAAAGTTGTAGCCTTGAGAAGTTAATGTACCAACTACCCTCTTCTAGGCCCACACTCACTTTACCGCATTATCTCCTAGGGTTAGGGTTTTGAATATTTAACATTTTTTCATATTAGAGAAACATTCATTCTTTTAAAAGCCAATTTTGGCCTCTTGTAATGTGTTATTGCAAATGTTTGTAACCAACACATCTCTCTTCAAAGATAAGTACCACCATTCTAGCCACTTTGTATTTCTTTGCATTTTGCAATCTTTTCTTAATTCGTTTATTAATAGAATTTGGGTTTCACTATATTGTTGTGATGTCTACAATATTTCTATATGTTTCCATTTATATTTCTTCCTTCACTTCATTATTGACATAATCTAGACCACTTCGCTTCAATTGGTGCAACATAATACTTCTCCCATGGTAATCATACTTATCGAGATATATTCCAAGGTCCATTCAATTGATCCTGATTTTCAACAAACTCTAATTTCTCCAATACATTAGAAAAACCTTTAATTGGCTTAAAATAGATTGAACCAAATATTTCAATATATATTAAATTCCAAATTTAAATTAAAAATAATTTTTGATCTCAAAATTAAATCCATTACATATTAGTCATCCACCTAAAGGATACCTAATAAAGTAGTACCTAAAGGATGCCGAATAGAGAAGTGATATAGTAAAATGGGCACTTAATGCAATGACATCATTAAATACATAGGTTTCATGACAAATGACATCATTAAATACATAGGTTTCATGACAAATGACATCATTAAATACATAGGTTTCATGACAAATCTATTTGAAAAATCAAAATATGTTATATCCTTATTTATATTATTATATTCAATACATCACCTATCAATACATCTTTTCTTTTTTCTTGAATTTTCTATTATCTTACTTGGCACTATCACCTATCAATACATTTTTTCCTTGAATTATTTACTATTATCTACTATTCTACTTGCACAATATTTAGTTTTATGATTAAATAAATCATCCAATCTCCCATCAATCTATTTAAAGTGTTAAATCATATGTTTTAACTACACTCTTAGATTAAAGGGTAGTATGCAAATACCTTAACATTATATATATATTGAAAATTCATTGAAAACTCATTATATATACCTTAAACATTTTTTTCTTGAATTATCTACTATTCTACTTGCACAATATTTAGTTTTATGATTAAATAAATCATCCAATCTCCCATCAATATTTTGAAAACTCATTATACCCTAACTCATTGAAAACTCATTATATATACCTAACATTTTTTCCTTGAATTATCTACTACTCTACTTGCACAATATTTAGTTTTATGATTAAATAAATCATCCAATCTCCCATCAATCAGGGTGTTAAATCATATGTTTTAACTATTCTACTTGCACAATATTTAGTTTTATGATTAAATAAATCATCCAATCTCCCATCAATCAAGGTGTTAAATCATAAGTTTTAACTACACTCTTAGATTAAAGGGTAGAATGCAAATGCCTTAACATTATATATATTGAAAACTCATTATATATATTGAAAACTCATTGATAATTGTGTTTTCTTATCTATATTTTAAAATTGTACTTTAACATTTTTTTATTTAACAATTTTTTATATAAATGATTAAATAACTCATTGATAGTTGTGTTTTGATATATTGTACTTCAAAGTTGCTGACATTTATGTTTACTCTTTTGCATACTGAAGTCATATGGTCTGAAATATCATAATAAATAAATGGTATTTTATTTCATGGAAAATATTTGTCCCATTTCATTGAATTTAAAAGGTCGTCGCTTTTGACCACCACTTATTACCAAAAATACATACCTATTTGTAAAATTTCTCACATACCATAATAATATATCTACAAAGAGAGGGATAATTTTTCAAACATAAACTTTTATATTTTCAAGAAGATGTGGTTTTTTATGTTTACAACTAAGAAATGAAGCAATGAACGGTATTTTTGTTAGGTTTGTAAATATAAGCATGTCTCTTTTGAAATCTGATATGCTATCTTCCTTTCTAACTCAAACCATGAATACAAAAGGTTAATTGCATTAATAGTTTTAGTGGTAAAGATTTAACTCTGCGAAGGAAATAAGGCATAACAAGGTTCGATGATGGACTTTTACCGGAATTAGAATCTAATGGCAAGGTAAGTATACTATTGGAAACCCTAATGAGCAGTAGTATAATGGTTGTTAGGTTTATTTAATTTTGTTAGGTTTATTTAATTTTGTTTGATATTTGGTTAGAAATTGTTAGATTTGTAGATTTAAATAATTAATTATGTATAATCTGAATGTGTTATACTTATTTCTACATTCACAAATACAATTTAAACAACAGAAAAATTGTGATTTTTTATAAATTTATAAATTTATATAATCAAATTCTAGCCAAAAAAAAAAAAAAAAAACATAGAAGAGTTAAACCATTCCCAATGGTTTACTGTATCCAAAGAATCAATATGGTTGTTACTGCTGAAAACTCTATGAAACAATGTATAGGTAGAAGATTCATGGTTCCAACTTCCAACCTGGCCGGCAGGAGTTTGCCCGGTGGATAATGGGGCCGCTTTTCAAATTAATCATATACGAACTTTCACTCTCGATCTAGTCACACAGTAATCCTTAACCAGCCCTGTATTCAAATGACCTGAAAGATGTCAGCACACGCCAGGTGCAAATCAAAGTATCATGCGCCTCGATTCCTATGGTACATTCACTTTGTAATCTGTGCAATAAAATGAAATACTAATGCTTGTTTTTTCATTCTAGTTCTGGCAATGTTCACATAAGTTTTCGTGTTGTATAAGACTTTGAATTTTTTAATCCATTACAATTTGATATGGACTGAAAAACAATTTCAGGGCATCTACAATTTGATATGGACTGAAAGACTTCAGAAAATTATGGCCAGCAGTCATGGAAAATTGGCATGTAGCATGCTGATGGTTTCCTTTGTCGAACACAGTTGCAACTTGCAACAATGGTGTTTCCTTTCTCGGAGTGAGTAGAACAGAAACACGTCCCGACATCCTTCACCACTCAGGTCCGAGTTGTCGATCACGGATGAGTATGAGTTTTACGTTCACATGGAGGGGTTTGTTTGGATTATTACTAGCACAGCAGTTAAATAGCTGCTGGTTAACGTTGAAAGGCTGATAAGATGAAACACATTCTTAAAAGAATATATTAAATTTTATTGTTGATTAACAAATAAATGGTTGCACTTCATTTATCTGGTGTTAATATTTTAATTTCTATTAATCACTTAGGTGGCAATCAATTAGCTATCAAAGTAATTTTTAAATATTATTAGGTAAATGTAAAAAAGTAAACACAGAAACGGATGTCTTTATAATAGCTAGAAAGTTAATGATTGAAATCACAGCCATTTATTTTGTGTGACTACTAAGAATATTCCAGCCATATTTAATCCTGTCCATAGAAAACTTATTAAGCACTAAACCCCTATTAAATCTCTCCATTGTCAATAGATGTACGCCTTTCCGCGTAATTAAACACTAAACCCCTATTAAATCTGCCTGTTATCAATAGGTGTACACCTTTCGACATAATTATGAAAAAGTACAGTGAAGAAGAGATGATTTAAGCTTAGGTCATCATGTCAGGCGCTTGACTTTTTGCAATAATTCTCATATGAGAATGCAATAATATTGAATTAAAAAAATGGTGTGGGGACACAGCTGCTGTAAAGTTCATCTATTGTGAACAAGTGCTGCCCGGTATTCGCCGGCATTTTGGAGTTGGATGCAGAAGGACGACAAATAATTTGCTTGGGTTTATAAGATGAGCAGACATAGTAGAAGAGCGTTGTTTCCTTAGCTGTATTTTACACAACAATGCCTGTATATTTGTAACATGTAGATGTAAATGAATGCATAGATGTGTGCTATTTATTCCCTTTTTCTACAGCATGATAAATCGTATTTGCAGACTAAAGCATTTGATTAACATGACCATATTCATCCCTATTCAATCGTTCGTAGCAGCATAGGGGGATTCATCTATACTTCAATATCTAATAATCTCTCATTTTTAAAACAAATTCAATCTTATAATGATTTTTAAAATTCAAAAAATATTGTGATTATGGGTGTAGAGAGCTACTAGAAAGTGTCTTGTAAATGGAAAAAAAGAAATATGTAGTGGTCTCAAATGTGAGAAGATGAGACATAGGAAATTGAATAAGCTTTTAGAATATTTATTTATAGAAATTGTGAAAAATATGTCAAATTTGATTTTTTCTAAGAATCTTATCTTATTTTTCCAACAAAATATAAGGTATATGTTTTTGTTTATGCGGGTTTTTGTTAAAAAAAATATCTAATTACATTCTTAACTAGTTAATTATTTAGTTTACAGTTACACAAGTTGGTAACTCTATAACTTCTTGTAACCATATAACTATACATGTTCATATTAATAGAATACATATCAATAATATAGTGTGTTTCATTAATTATGTTTCTCCTTAATCTTTTTATGGTATCATAGTGGATCTGAGCCTCACTCCATCACCCAGATGCCCAAGGATCTGTGAATCACGTGCAAGGAAAAACATACCACCATTTTCATGTCTGTCTGCATAAACTGAGTGGAAGAAAATTGGCCTCGAAGGTCCTGTATACAGGGCGTAGCAACATTAATGGAAGCACTGGCCATCCAAACGACTACGAGGGGTTTCCCTATTTCCATATCCATTTAAAAATATGGCCGAACTCGAAGCCAGAACCCAAATCCATCAAGTTCAAATGAGATTTTGGATGAAAACCCCAAGAAGGGGGAGACACTTTTCGATATGAAAGAAGGCACCAGTACAGGCCCTGAATTAAAATATATTGATAAGCCTGAGTCCATAAACCTGCATAAGTTTTCATGGTCGCGATTGGAGAAATGACAGTCAGATGAATAAATGTTTATTTATTTTTAGGAGAAGCCGTGGAAAAATATTTTATCTTAATTTTAAGTAAGGCAGCTTATATAAAAAGTGTTTATTTTAAAGGAAGTCCTAATATTTTTGGAGGTAGTAAGATTTGTATTGGGCATCCAAAAAGAAATAAAGTGAGTAAAGTTAAAAATAGGAAAATCTGTTGATGGAGGATTTCTGCTTAAGGGGAAGTGAAAATGATTAAGGGGAAGTGAAAATATTGTAATTCTTGGAATATGGAGAATATAGAGGAGAATATGGAAATCCAAGATGAAGGTAAATTCAAGAGGAAAAATTATGGTGATAAGAAGCAAATTCGAGTAGAGAGCTCATATCAGTGAATCGAAGAAGCAAATTTGATCGAGGCTTCCAGGGAGAAGAAATCCCAAGACAAAAGTATTTCCTCTTTTATTGCATGCAGAAAAACTCAACCCAAGAAAGAAAGGAAATCGAAAAGTCGTGATGTACCCGACACCCCAGTAGACACTCCAATATGTTTTTTGGTCCCGGTTGTAATAATTTGTTGTAAACTTTGCTAAAGGAAAGCTTTGTTCTCCGTGTTCAATAAGCCATGATTGATTCAAGCCTATATAGGTCACTATGTGATCATGTAGCTTGTATCCTTGGTTTCGAGCAACATGGAGTGTTGGCCATGATACATCACAACTATCCCTAGTTTCGAGCATCTTGAGGCATTGGCCAGTGGAGGACAAGTTTTGTTTAGGGGGGAGTGAGGGTGGAGGACAAGTTTTGTTGAAGGGGGAGTGAGGGTTTCGAGCACCTTGAGGCATTGACCAGGGAGGACAAGTTTTGTTTAAGGAGAAGTGTGAAGTCTATTGCATTGGACGCTAGTGATAATGATAGTTTTTATGGGATGTAATTAAGGGGGAGTGTTAAAGAAAATACCTAATTACATTCTTAACTAGTTAATTAGTTAGTTTACCGTTACAGGAGTTGGTAACTCTATAACTTCTTGTAACCATATTGTGTAACTGTACATGCTCATATTAATAGAATACACATCAATAGTGTACTATCTTTCATCGATTATGTATCTTCTTAATCTTTTCAGTTTTGAGTACCTTAATGATGGAATTTCATTCCAAAAACTTGTATAATTGCAGAAAACCCATTTTTCTTGTGCCATGTATCTTTTGGAAATTTATAATATCAATTTTGTATTTTTTTTAATTATCAAAGTCAACATATCCCTGAAATTACAATGTCTTTTGTTGGTGTAGGATACAATGTATTTTGTTGGTGTAGGATAAGAGGCTCTTAACATGATCAAAACAATTTGTTTTTTTTTAATGGTAGATATCAATCTCCTCAAATGTCACATATAACTCATTCGAGAAATGGTTAAACCGACAAAAACTTATAGAAGAAATAAGGTATGTATAATTTATTAAAACCATTATATATTTGGAATCTGCATATTTGATTCTATCAATGTATGTAGTTTTGTCAACAACTAAAATGTTTATCCTATCAAAAAATAATGTCAAAGACAAATATATAGAGAGGTATTTACAAATAGAGGTTTTTATTGATTTGTAGACCAAACCACAAGGTTTTTCATCTCAAACCTAAATCTGAGGCAACCAATTTAGCATACATGTTGTCAATCCCACCCAAAGAGATTTGAATTCAAAAGAATGTGCATGCATTCTTAAGAGCACACACATTCTCTAGGAACAAAGACATTCAAAATAGCTCACACTCTCTATAGGATGCATGCATTCCTAGGAGTGTGCACACACTCTTATAAGTTATTTGTTCTTTTTCATTCCCTTGTATGTCTCCCTCTCTCTCCCTCACACTCCTATACATGGTAAGAACTAGACATAGAAAGACTCAGACATCACAAGGAACAGAAAAACCTAGACCTTTCCTTGACATGCCTCTCTCTCTCTCTCTCTCTCTCTCTCTCTCTCCTATTACGCCCCCCCATGTTCCACTGTTTTTCCACCCTTTCTATCTCTACTCATTGTTAGTCTCACTCTCACTCTCTCTACCCCTCTTTCTCTCTCTATTCCTAGTCTCTATCTCCCTCTATATCCCCCCCTTCCTCTCACTCTCTCTCTCTACCCTC
>ML781440.1:1050404-1071728 GCA_009831015.1 Picea engelmannii
CTACCCCCCCTCTCTGTATCTGTGTCCCTCACTCTCACACAATCTCTTTATCTTCCGCTCTCCCCCTCTCACACTCTGTTTGTTCCTCTCTCGTCACCCCCCTCCCTATATTGAAAGGAAAGAAATGGCCTTGACCTAGACATGTCAATACCTAGACCTAGACCTAGACATATCAAAACCTATGCATGGAAAAACCTAGACCATGACCTAGACTTATAAGATGACCATGGCATATACCATGACATAGACCTAGAGCTAGACCTATACCATGACCTACAACATGACATAGAGCTAGAGCTAGATGTAGACCATGACCTAGACCTATACCAGGGTCATGACCTAGACCATGACCTGGAGCTTCACCTAAACCATGAACTATACAATGACCTAAAATCCCTTAGATATATAAGACTAGGCATAACCTATACTCAACCCTTAACCTAAACTCAATCCCTAAGTGTATTATGCATATACCTCTTGTTAAAGGCCCCATAACCCTTGCACCCACATCACTAACATATTGTTGTTCTAACCATTTCTCTATGCTTCAAAACACTTTCAATCCTAATCCCTTAAGTCCTATATATCCCCAAACTCGTATACATATTTATTCATAAATATGTTTCATATATAATAAATGCCATATATGTTGCATTAAGAGTACGCATGTTCTCTTATGACTTGAAAATCCTTTTGATTGTCATTTATCCATGCTCAACAGGAACATGTGCATGTTCCTAGAATGTGCACGTGCTTTAGTGGATGCGTGTTCTAGGAACGTGCATGCGTTCCTGTTGGGAATATTTTTGTGTCAAGCACATTTCTCTACCTCATCTATCTTAATCTTGACAAAGAGTGATCGACATATGCACAGAAAAATAGCGTGGAAATATAGGTTTTGTTATTTTAGTCTTGTTGTTTAATTCATAGACAATTTTGTACTATTGCAAGACAATTGTGGCAAGAATTGGAAGACAAATTCGTCCAAGTGGAATTGGAAATGTTGGTTGTGTCTTCTTTTTTATTCTTGGAATAGGAAGACAAATATGTCCAATTGGAACTATTAGTTGTGTCATATTGTGTAATACCAAGACATATTTGTCCAATTGGAATTGTTAGTCGTGTCTTCTTGTGTAAATACTAAGACAAATTTGTCCAATTGAAATTGTTAGTTGTGCAATACCAAGAGAAATTTATCAAATTGGAACTGGAATTGTTAGTTGTGTCTTCTTGTGTAATACTGATTTTTTTTTCCAATTGGAATTGGAATTATTAGTTTTTTCCTTTTTTGTAATATGAAGACAAATTTGTTCACTTGGAATTGGAATTGTTAGTTGTGCCTTCTTGTGTAATACCAAGAAAAATTTGTGGTGGGGTGTTTGGAAGCCAATTTTTCTCTTTAAACATGGGTAACTGACAGATTCGAAAAATAAATTCCTTGAGGAAAGATAAACTTATCGAAAACGTAGAAGAAGAAAGAGAAAATGAAAAGTTACATATGTCAAAGCGTAGGATTTCAGAAGAGGGAAATCCAATTTCTAGCAGAATACATGTTGTTGTTGTTTCTCCTCCATCACCAGAAGCAAAGTGCAGAAGTTCAAAAGATAACAATCCATGCAATATCTCATCAAGACAACTTGTTATGGATGACCAAATGATGGAGGATTTGCTTGGAGATGATCATACTATGGATGAAATTAGAGAGGCAACCAATGCAAAAAATTGTGGTGAAGAAGTTCTTGTGGTGCAACCTCTTGTTGGATAGTCAGACGTTCCTAAAAATAGTCAATCCCATGTCCACTCTCCTCATATATTTTATCTTCTAGTGATTGAAGGGGAAATAACTTTAACATTGTTAACTCCAAAATAGAGAGGTCAAGAGTGCCATAATAGGGTTTTATTGTCCCTACCTAGATTAATAAGTGTGCATAAAAGAACTCCTAAATACATTCAGGTTGATGAAAGTGGTCTAGTATCACTTGAACTTAAGTTACCTAACCGCACAATTCATTATAATTCTTATAAAATCATTAGATAATTTTTTGAACCAAAATATGATGGTGTTAAATGTCAATTATTTTTGGACAACAAAGCACTATAATGCCCCTTTAACATGGTCAAGGAGTGTTATCGCTCCCTATGTATGAGAAGGGGAGTTTTGATCTTCCATAATGTCAACAGGATGAACAATTCCTTAGGTAAAATACTTGTTCTAACTGTTAGATGATGGGGCTTATTCCTATAACATGTTTTAGGGGTTGTAGCAAGTGTTTTTATGGTGTCGTTTGAGATGTGACACTTAGGAAAAGTGAATGAGACACTTATGTTACTTGCGAAAATGAAAGTGTGACACTTACGACACTGTCGAAGTCAGTAATTTTGATGTGTAACATATTTCCCCCCAATGTGTGAAGTCAAAAGAGGAATGTTGATGGCCAAAACACTTTGTAGATTTTTTGAAGCAAGGGTATGGATTAGAGAAACTAGTATAAGTTGCAGACAACCATAAAAAAATGTTAATATGTGTTCCATGCCCGAGTCAGACATACCTATGCTCGGAATACAAGTGTCTCAAATCACGACCGCCAATAAATACAATGCGATCCATGATGATATTGACTAAGGAGATGGCCACCAAAGATACAATGTGGATCCATCCCTCTATGAATTGTCTTGATCGTAGCCCCAGAAGAATACACAATGGAGCTACGATATGATAAGAACATAGCCACATACCAATACAAAGTGGATCTATGTTAAAACATGTATATTGGTTGAATAATCTCTATCAAAACCTGGGTAAAGTGTATATGAAGATGAATACTCAACCCAGGGTCATCGTCTCGATCCTATAATAGTACAATTATGTCCATGTGAATAGATGATTTGATGTCAAACATGGAAGAAGCCACTTGATTACTAGTCATTGAGGTATATTGTTAACAAGTGCGAGAGAAATCACCATTGATTTTGATGAATCTCATGGTACTTTAAAGTATAATCCAATGAATGTGAATAATGATTTGAAGTCAGGCATTCATGGAATCGATCAGTCAGGGGTCATTGATGTATACCCACTGTCAAATGAAATGAGGCATGTTGTTGAGGCATGCAGGTCCCAATGTAATGATGTGTTCCTAAGTCTATTTCCTAGATAATTTGTTCAAGTCGATAGGAACAAACTCGTCAAAGGAGGGCATTGATATATCCCCCATCAATAAACACAAAAATTGTCACATGAAAGTGATAAGATATAGGAGATAAAAATGGACTAACACAGGTATGGAAACTGGTAATATTGTATATGCATGACTTGGCATAACATAAGACTTGCCAGCATAGACTCGAAGTGGACAAAAACATAATGCGGCAAGTGATGGGGCATTCTTTGGATGGTAAAAAGGAGTAGAAAGACTCGTAGGATTGGTTCAGTGTGGAGTAAAATGGATTATCCAATTGTATGGTGAGGTGGAAAAAAAATTTGTGTTCAAGGGTGACCATAAGAGCTTCCTTAAAATATCTCAATAAACGTGACCCACTTCCTTCAATCTCCCCCCCATCCAGATAGATGAGTGCCTCTTTTTCGTTTAACGAGCTTGAGGAGGGTAACACATGCTCGATGCAACTCACCTTTGGTAATATCCTCTTCCTTTATTTAAAAAACTAGAAGATGTAAGGGTTTGTTCCCAAATGGGACCTTCAATGTGTATTTTTGAGAGTCTAGAGAAGGAAAAATTAGTTGTTTTTCATGTTTAGGGAGTTTTAAAATAACTTAAAGAAAACTCCAAGGGTGTCCTTTTTCATAATTTTAGTCTTCGAGGTCCGAAAAAGTATAAAATAATACGATGAAGAACTCTTCTAGCCGAGATTGACTAGAGTGTTCCTTTTTTGTAGTTAGTCTGCTGGGACCGAAAGGGGTAAACTACCGACCAATAGACGACTCTTCATATTTTAATGAGCTTGAAGTACAACAAAGTTTGATCAATAGAGTTATACGTTCATCAAAAAATTATTCTCCATATATACGTGCATAAACAAATCATTCTAGCTAAAAACATCGGCAATTCGTTTTAAAATCAACAATAATTGGAAAAAACTCAAAAAATGAACATTACTTATGTGAAAAGGGTTTAAATGAATTTAATTTAGAAATGGTAAAAAGTCAGTTAGGGTAAAAACCAATTCATTTTCACCTTTCACTTTGCATTTTCCCCTTTTCTCTTGATTTTCCCCTCTTTTGGAGTGATTCTTCTGGCGTCGATTGCGGGAGCTACGGGTGATAAGTTTTCAGTTTCATCAAGACCAGGTTAGTAGTCTGATCCCTCCCGTCATTTTTCATTCTTTATTTTTCATGTTTAGTGATTATTTCATGGGTTTTATCCCTCTAGAAATCCCCATAGCGTCAAACCAGATCAGCGCTCCCATAAGTAATCAGGGGGGAGTTGAGATTTCAATGCTGTAGTAACCCCTTTAAGGGAGCACTAGCACTCTAATTTTGTCTTCAAGGGCCCATTGGGCTCAAAAGTTAAAAAAAAATTAGTTGTTTCAACTATGAAAAATAAAGTTCCCTTTTTGAAAACTTGGCTAATGTGATTTATTGTTGGTTTGCAGGTTTTCATCGGCCAAAATGATTGAATGGAAAGAAAGAGAGCATGAGTTTGATGATATGGCCTCTTTAAAAGACATTCAAGAGAGGGAAGTTGTTCGGAACCGTGGTTTGTTGAAATACATCAAGCTAAAGAACATGAGGAAGGAAGTCCTTTTGCTTGGGTATTTGATTGGACAATGGGGCAATGATGAGCATGAACTTTGAGTGGGATCTCATATGCTTGAGTTTGATACCAAGTATGTGTAATTCCTGATGGGTATTTCAAAGAGGGGAGCACCAATAATTTTATCTGGACACCGGTCTACACCATTGTCAACAGATGCATATGTTCCTAAGTATTGTGTGTCGTGATATAGCTTAGTAGGGAGAAGAATTGTCATCAAAGATGTGACATATATTTCTCTTTGATATATCCTTTTTTCCATCACTAAAATGGAGGGAAGCACCAGTGCCCATATTGCTTCCAAATCACATATATTGTATGTTTTTCAATGTCTGGAACCCAAGATCTTTAATTGGCATGCAGGGTTTCTGAGAAATATCAAAGAGAAAATCTCTAAGTGTAGAGTGGTTAGGAAGAATTAATTTGGATATGGATATTTATTGGTGTCGTTATTTTTAGAGCAAGTATCACAGATGAAACCACAGGTTACATTGATAGTGTTCCCTACATCTGAGCCTCGGATGGAGAGATGGAAGAGCCTCTCTCCTTGGTTGGGGAATGACCCCTCAACCTTTCATTTTACTACTCACTTCTTCACATGGTGGAGAAGGTAGATCGTGGTGATAGAGGAATAGCCTTATATTGGGGTTGATTTTAGGTGTAGTGCAGAATTATATCCCCAAAAAAATAAATTATTATTAAAGTCTACATGCACTTAGAAATTTATTTCTGTTTTTGGCAAATTCAAATTTGGAAAATTATTGCCATTTATGGAAATTCTGAATTTGGAATTTGGTTAATTGTAAATAATTATTGTGACTATTGGGAAAAGATTTTATTTTCCCAACCAACTCTTTGAATATGACACTTGTAAGAGACAAATAATTTTTATATTAATTGTTGAGCGACAAATGGAACAACCAGGTTGAAATCAGTTGACCATGAGTCCATGAGTGGGGAACAATATTGAAATACATCAGGGTTGAATTTTACAAGTGGAAAATGAGGAATTTGGCCATTGGAAGCCCTTGAAAATCAGGTATTTGTAAAGCTATGAAAATTCCCAAGGGGGGAAAGACCTAGGCACAAGATGTTTTTTCATAGAGAGCATATGTAAGGAGGCAAGACATTGCCTGGTATGTTGGGGAAAGGATATTACTTGTTGTTATTGAGCATTGTTATGAGGGTGAGGAAAGGAGAATTTCTGATCTAAAAAGGACTATAGAAAAAGAGGATCTTTGGGGTTCTCCCTCATGGATTCATGGTCAGGCTAGGGGGTGAACAAAGCAAGTAGATTGGTTGTTTTGTTCTATGGTTGGGTGGAACTTGGATATTGCATTTGTTGTCCCAACACTTTGTTCAGATATATATATATCTACTTATCCCTTGTTGAATTGTTTTTATTGGTTAATGGATGATAGAATGAACGAATTGTAGAATAAGTTTTCTTTTACGGTTTTGAATTTATCCAATGAGTAGAGCTAATAAAAAATATTGTGTGTGATAGTTGTTGATGAATATGTAAAAGTTTATTATTCAAATGATGTACCCTCTAAATACGCAATAGGAAACAAATATCAGTTCGATTTTGTTGTTGATATTAGAAATATTTGGTATAAGTATGAATGTAGACTCAAGTATAAACCTGCATAAGGATTTATTTAAGATTGCTACAAGTCAATAATAGAAGTACATATCTACAGGAATGCCTATATGTATTTTACATGCTACAATAAATCTAACATTATAGAGGCATCACCATGATAAGTGAAATCCTATAACATATATATATATATANNNNGAGAGAGAGAGAGAGAGATAAGTGTATAGCTATTTGCTTAAATAATATTTTAAATTTGTACAAACACAAACGAAGTTTGGAATAGATACCAAAATTAGAAAATACTTATATACATATATGTTTCTTCCTATACAAAGTTTAGAACTACACATACATCTAATATATAGAAATATTTGGATATTGGATCACCTGTGATTTCAACTAAGATTGTATTTATAGGAATGTAACAAAGACATAAATTTATAGTTCTGTATACCACATAATACAGAGTCTGCTCACTATATAACATTATTTGTTTGAATTGTAGAAATGTATGTACATTCCTTCTTAAGCTAATGAATGATTTGCATAGCCAGAGTCTTTTGGTATATATTTATTTTACAACCGAATAACCTGGGAAAGAACCCAGTACCACTTAACTGAACCCGAATCCTCCAACAATCAAAACAGTGGAAATTGGAACTCGAATACCTTTTTCGAGTCAGGTGATATCCTGATCTGTTGACCATGAAAGATCCATGTCCTGTAAGGGATATCGGGAATTAGAAAATACGATTATGAAGAATCAACAAATTAATAGAAACAAAATTATTTTAGAGAACTAGTAAACAACAAAAATTAAATATGAAAGAGCAAGCAACATTCAGAAAGAAACCACAAAACATATTATTAAGGAGTATACTTATCTTGAGGTTTGCATATCAGGTTTCTTTCTCCATCAACGGTGTTGAACGAACGTTCCATAGCCCGAAGGGGGAGTGGGATTTGAATTGATTGATGGTACCCTCGCAATGGAAACATGGGTCCGATCATTAGTCTTGTAACCGAAATAGAATAACCAATTGATCATAATGTATCAAACGATTAAACATTATTAAACAGTCAATGTATATGGTATAACTGGAACTTTAAAGAACGCATAGTATAAACCATGATATATAGATTTACCTGATTCGGATCACAGATAGGGTTACGATACTGTTTTCATAATTAATTAAACCTACAACTTGAAGTTAAAGGAAAATGCAATCATGGACATGGTTCTCGATAATTAAAGTTATGTTCCCTTGACATGAATAAAATGAAAGTTAACAAATAGACATCAATATTCCAGAACAGAGAGTAAGAGTAAATACTTTTATATAACTAATACTCTCGAATGATTATATACAGTGGGAGCTTTAAGATTTTATCCATGCTTTTACAATACGAATAGGGTAAACAGAGTTAATTTTGTTAAAAAAAAATCTACAACCTTTAATCCGAGAATACAAAATCTCCACCATAAGCCGGATGCAAGAGCCGATAGCTCGAAGACTTAGTACTAAAGAAAATCAGAGTATTAAAATGCAACGCTTATCTACAGAGAATACAATAAGTGAACAACCAATTAAACGGGTAAGATTAAGCAATGAGTATCGAGTCCTGGTCTTGATGGAAAACCCTTGTGAGTGGAAAAATGGGTTATAACAGAGAACTTTGTTATACCATTATCCTACATGAATACTAAGTTAAATTTTAGGGTCATTGTAGTAGGGTTTTAACCACAGGATATGCAGCGATAGGTATGTTGTGTGTAATTCCAAATAAATACAAGGCTACATATCAAAGAGATGACTCAGGATAATTGCTTTTTGACTGAACCCCAACACAATTTTGGGAATATCCATGAATCAGGAATTTAATATCGCATGTGTAGATGGCTTACAAGATAATGAAATCTTGAAGAAGTGGATGGATACCCTCACGGAAGAGATAAATCCGTAAGCCACCACCTTTGAAGAACTTATATATATCTAACCAGAGCTCGGATATAAATATTTCAAAGAGTTAAGATTAATGAGAAGGGAGGTTCTCAACCAACAATAGTAAAAGAAAAACCAGTTACAGAGACAAACTTAAGATGGGATAGACTCCCATATATGCTACAAATAGTCCAATCGATAGGATTTTGTGATCTTACTCGGTAAAGGAGGAATCTAGATAGGCTCTTAATGCCTTCTTTCCATACACAGAGTAGAATCCCCCTTGTCACTAGTGGTTACACGTAGAGCAATGTTACAGTGGTTAATGCAAGACGTTTTGTGAAAAATGCGTAGAGCCAAAGTAAATGGAACTTTAGTCACCCAAGTGATTCTCATATCACGAAGTAATGGAGAATAGATGCCTTGGGTACATAGGCCATGTGAACATGAGTGCATGGCATATCCACATTGGTCACGTTAATTTAGAACCTGTACAATGGAGAAAACCCCATAAATATCAACCAAAGAAATTCAATGGAATATATAGACATGTATTAACTATGCATTGAATTGAGCCCACTAACACTGTTAGTGCAAATCCATGTCATGAAATCATATGGCTTCTACTATGGACAGTAAGTTATAGGGTGGTGACATGTCACGCCAGGTAGGTTTCTAACCCCAGTGTTAATATATGTACTTGGGTGACCATGTCGTTGTTCGACTGGTGTGTGTCAAGCCCGCCAACTACTATATGGAAACCCTAACAAGAAAAACGACGAGGACGTCCACTACTATGACAGTTTGGATGCACGTTCAGTTAGCGTATGAATGTTGCAAGGAGATTGTATGTGACCAAGGGTAAACCCTGCACATAAGACACATGACTATGCTCTCTAGTAAACTCAAACCAAATAATATGTTGCCTTGGATATAAAAACCTTATGATAATGGGTTGCATCTAATAGCAATGGTTTAATAGTTGTTGTTATACATAGAATTATAAGGGTTTAGAATAAAGATGGATTGTTTGGGATTGTCATAATGAAGCCCAAAGTAACCCGTTCAATTTGATGTGAGGAAGGGAGCACCAAGACTTATTGATTATGGGACTCTAGTGAAATGCCTTGGTGGGTACCCTAATAAAAGTAAGAACTTGTAGACTAGAGTTACTTTATACCTTATGATTATGAATCATTCAGTGTTATGAAGAGGCCCCACTTTAACTTGTTTTGACAAATGTTAACACATTTTTTGAGTAATAAGAATAAGCACGAGTACATTGAAAGGGTAATCACCTTATTTCATTTGTTTCTAATAAAAATAAGTACATGTCGTATTCCGATAGAAATGTTAATTGCAAATACTTCAAGGATAACATGATAAAGGAATTTTAATGCACCTAGCAAAAAAAAAATTAGTTGGGAATTTTGGAGTACATTACATATGGTATCAAAGAAAAGGTTACAACACCAGGACCTTAAAATAGGGCCAAAATGTTGTTTAGTACATTTTTTTCGGTTTGATGAAAAACTAACAAAACACTTATTGTTACAAACATTTTTTATTTATTTATGTTGTGATAATGGCAGCACAGAATGAAAAGGACATAAGTCTTGAGGAGAATCCTAAGCAAGGACCTCCTGAAGAACCTAGAAAAAATAGTGAAGGAAGTTCAACTACCCAGGTTCTGGAAACTATGAGGAACCTTATTGTGGAACTACAAGTTTTCAAGGAAAACAATGAGAAACTGAAAAAGGCACAACAAGAACAACATGAAATAAATGAAGTATTGTTGCATATCATAGTAACAAATAAGATTCCAAAAGAAAATAATGAGGGAGAAGAGGTCAGCAAAAGAGCCTCCAAAAATTCTGGTCCCAAAGCAGAAAAAGAGGACAGCTCTTTCGAAGGCACACCATCATCAGAAGATAAAACAACCACATGAAGAAAGAGGAAACAGGTGGACCACCTGGAGGGAGAGTTTAAGAAAATAAAACCATCCACCTTCGACGGAGAATCCATGATAGGGGATGGGGCTGAAGCATGGTTATTGGACATAAAAAGGTATTTCCAGATTTACAATTATTCCACTAACATGAAGGTCATAATGACCATTTATAACCTAAAAGGAAAGGTGAGTATATGGTGGCAACACCTAAAGTTGGCCAGGGGCCTAAAGGAGAAATAGATGGATTGGTCGGATTTCAAGAAATACTTTAAGAAATAGTATTTATCTGAAAGTTACTATGAAAGAAAGACCAAAGAGTTTTATGAACTACGACTCTGTCAAATGAGTATGGATGACCTGATAAACAAATTTCTGGAATTGTTATGGTTCGTGCCTTATATCCAAGGAGACAAAGTAAAAATCCAGTGGTTCCTAAGTTGCTTACCATAGTCCTATAAGTACATATTCAAATTTGACAACCCCAAGTCCTTAAGTGAAGTTTTTAGGAAGGCATGAATGTGTTACGATCAATACAAACAACAATATGAATTTCCCAAGGCTTGGAAAGACAAGAAACAAGATAGAATGAACCAGCGGAAGAAGGGATATCAACCAACCCCTTTTCGGAATGCAACAAATAGTTTTCCAATGAAAGATTTTCACTCCAATAACCAGAACACCCAAGGGGGAGGTAAACCAGTTAATATGGGAACAAAGAGGTTTGGGGATAGCCCCAGAGAACCGTTAAAATGATAGGAATGTGGAGAACTTCACTTAAGGAGGAACTATCTATGTTTAACGTCTGCAACAAGGAATATGTTTCACAACCTAAAGGAAGCCTCTACAGTGGGGGATGTGGGCAGAAGCTTACACAGGATCATTGCAGTTGTGGATAGCCAACAAGCTGATCACCAGTCCATTATAGTGGAAGTTGAATGTAAAGTTAACAATAATCGTGTTTTTGTTTTAATTAATCCAGGGGATACTTTGAGTTATGTTTCTCTTGGTGTAGTGGATTCAAATAAACTTAAGAAAGTAAGGAATGAAAAATCTTGGCTAGTACAACTAGAAACAAGAACAAAAAGAAAAGTAATTAATTTCATTTATGAATATGAGTTTAGTTTAGGTGGTCAAAACACAAAGATAAATCTGAATATTCTACTGTTAGGGTCTTATGATATAATTATTGGAATGGACTGGTTAGAGAGGCATAAAGTAGTTTTGGATTGTTATGAAAAATCACTCATTCACAAATACAAAAACAACATTGTTAGGACAGTACAAGGCATACACAAACTAGTCTCAGTTAGGCATATTTCAACAATGCAATTTAAGAAGTGCATGAGTAAAGGTTGTCATATTTATGCTATCCAAGTGAAAAATCTATTGGACAAAGAAAATAAACCTAGCCTATAAGATTTTTTTTTCTTACATGAATTTTAAGATTTATTTGTAAATGAAATACCTGAACTGTCCCCAAGAAGAGAGATAGACTTCTCTATCGATATGTTTCCCAGTTCAACTGGTATATCTAAGGCACCCTATAGGATGAGTTTACCTGAATTAACAGAGTTAAATATTCAGCTACAAGAATTGTTGGACAAGGAATACATCAAACCAAGTGTCTCACCATGGGGAGCGCCAGTCCTTTTTGTTAAAAAGAAAGACAGAACTCTAATATTATGCATTGATTATAGACAGTTAAACAAAATGACTGTTAAGAAAAAATACCCCCTACCTAGAATCAATGATCTGTTTGATCAAGTGGGAGGGGCAAAGATTTTTTCTAAGTTGGATTTAAGATCTATTTATCACCATGTTAGAATTAAGGATGAAGACATAAGTAAAACAACTTTCGGGATGAGATATGGACATTATGAATTTGTTGTTATACCGTTTGGTCTCACTAACACACCAACAACATTTATGTGTTTAATGAATAACATTTTAAGAGAGTACTTGGATAAGTTTTCTTTGGTATTTATTGACGATATCCTAGTGTATTTGAAGATAGAAGAAGAACATGAAGAACATCTAAGGAGAGTATTGAAAACATTAATAAAACACAAACTATATGCAAAATTTGAAAAATGTGACTTTTATCAAAAGAAAATACAGTACCTAGGACATGTAATATCTGAATAAGGTATTGCAGTCAACCCAGAGAAGATAAGAGCCATCATGGAATGGCCTATCCCTAAGGATGTAGCGGACATACAGTCATTCATGGGAATCACCACGTACTACCGTAGATTTATAGAGGGATTCTCTAAGATTGCATACCCTATAACATCCCTATAGAAAAAGGGAACTAAGTTTATTTTTCCGCAAAAATGTCAGGACAACTTTAATAAGTTAAAGGAGTTGTTAACAACCACACCCATCTTAAGGGTAGCAGACCCAGATAAATACTTCACAGTCTGCATGGATGCGAGAAAAGAAGGTTTGGGAGGTGTCCTAACTCAAGAAGGGCACGTTATTTTTTACGAGTCTCGCAAAATAAAAGAGCACGAATGAAACTACGTCACTCATGACTTGGAATTAGCAGTTATCATCAATGCATTAAAAATGTGGTAACACTATATAATGGGAAAAATATTTATGTTGCTAACTGATAATAGTGATGTGAAAACCTTGTTTAGTCAACCAGATATTAACGCAAGGCAAGAAATATGGTTGGCCTTCTTGAGTGAATTTGATTTCGAGGTATGACACTTCAAGGGTAAGGAGAACAAAGTAGAAGATTCCTTAAGTAGAAGAATTCATGGGTTGTTTGAGATAAACATTAGGAGGTAAAAAAGCGACATTAAGCAAAGGATAAAGGCTGCAAGTAGTAATGATGAAAAATACATTAAAACAATGGCATATTTACAAAATAATGCAGAAAATTTAGACAGACCAGATTTGAGTTTGGATAGAAATGGTCTACTAAGATTCAAAAAAAGGTTGTACATACCAGATTATGTTGAATTAAAGTTAACAGTTTTGGACGAAGTACACAAGATGCCATATTATGGTCATCCGAGATACCAGAAAATGGTGACAGCACTAAGGAAGTTATTTTATTGGCCTAATATGAAAGGCGAGACAACAAAATACTTGTCTAAGTGCCTATATTGTGAATAGGTGAAGGTTGAACACTAGCACCCAGCTTGTCTGTTGCACCCTCTACCTGTACCAGAATGGAAATGGGAGACTATATCACTGGATTTTATCACAGGTTTGCATAGAACTCAAAAATAGAATGATTCGATTATGGTAGTAATTTATAATCTTAGCAAGTTTGCACATTTTATTCCTGTAAAATCTACTTATAAATCTATTAACATTGCTGAAATGTTCATGAAGGAATTTTTTAGACTGCATGGTATTCCTAAAATGGTGATTTCATATAGAGACGTGAAATTTACATCTACATTTTGGAAATAATTGTTTTCAAGGTTGAATACTAACTTGAATTTCAGCACAACCTACCATCCACAAACAGATGGGCATATTGAACGAATGAACCAAATTGTGGAATATATGCTATGAATGTATGTAAGGACAAAACCAAATAAGTGGGAAGATTACCTGCACTTGGTAGAATTTGAATACAGTAATGGTTACCAAACATCGGCTAAGACGAGCCCCATCGAAGTATTGTACAATAGAAAGTGTACAAATCTAATTAGATGGGATAACCCAGTAGGCAGACTTATGGTGGGACCAAAAATTCTCCGGGAAATGGAGAATACGGTAAGAAAAGTACAACATAATTTAAAGGTGGCACGGGATAGACAGAAACATTACACAGACCTGAAAAGAAGACACCAGGAATTTCAAGTTGGAGACCAAGTGTATTTAAAATTCAAAGAAAGAAGAAGTTCATTAAAACTAGGAAATTGTTCCAAGTTGGCGCCCAGGTTTTGTGGCCCTTTCGAGATCTTAGCTCGAATTGGACCTATGGCATATCAACTTGCACAACCTGCAAATCTGAAAATTCATAATGCATTTCATGTTTCTTTGTCAAAAAAATATGCTCATGATCCTACTCACATGATCGATTGGAACATGGTGTAGGTGGAACTAGAAGGAAATTTCCGAGCGGAACCTCTGTGCATTCTAGACAGAAGATAAATAGTACTACAGAATAGAGTCGTCGCCCAAGTAAAAGTGCAATGGAAGCACTTTAGTCCCGAGGAGGCCACTTGGGAATCGAAGGAAGATTTGTGGAAATCCTATCCAAGCTTGTTCTGAGAAAGGAACGAACACTCAGGACAGTGTTGTACTGAAGGGGGAAAGGATGTAATATCCTCAAAAAACTAAATTGTTATTAAAGTTTACATGCACTTAGAAATTTATTTTCGTTTTTGGCAAATTCAAATTTGGAAAATTATTTCCATTTATGGAAATTCCAAATTTGGAATTTGGTTAATTGTAATTAATTATTGTGACTGTTGGGAAAATATTTGATTTGCCCAACCAACTCTTTGACTATGACACTTGTAAGAGACAAATATTTTTTATATTAATTTTTGAGGGACAAATGGAACAACCAGGTTGAAATTAGCTGACCATGACTCCATGAGTGGGGAACAGGATTGAACTACCTCAGGGGTGAATTTTACAAGTGGAAAATGAGGAATTTGGCCATTGGCAGCCCCTGAAAATTAGGGGAAAGACCTAGGCACAAGCTTTTTTTGCATAGAGTGAATATGTGAGGAGGCAGGACATTGCCTAGTATGTTGGGGAAATGATATCACTTGGTGTTATTGAGCATTGTTCTTAGGGTGGAGAAAGGAGAATTTATGATCTGAAAAGGACTATAGCAAAAGAGGAGCTTCGGGGTTCGCCCTCATGGATTCATGGTCAAGCTAGGGGGTGAACGGAGCAAGTATATTGGTTGTTTTGTTCTATGGTTGGGTGGAACTTGTTTGTTCCATTTGTTGTCCCAACACTTTGTTCAGATATGTACATCCACTTATCCCTTGTTGAATTTTTTTTATTGGTTAATGGCTGATAAAATGAAATGAATTGTAGAATAAGTTTTCTTTTACAGTTTTGAATTTATCCAATGAGTAGAGCTAAGAAAAACTACTGCGTGTGATAGTTGTTGATGAATGTGTAAAAGTTTATTATTCAAATGATGTACCCTCTGAATCCGCAATAGGTAACAAATATCAGTTCGATTCTGTTGTTGATATTATAAATATTTTGTATAAGTATGAATGTAGACTCAAGTATAAACCTGCATAAGGATTTATTTCAGATTGCTACAAGTCAATAACAAAAGTACAGATCTACAGGAATGCATATATGTATTTTACATGTTGCAATAAATCTAACAGGACAGAGGTATCACCATGATAAGCGAAATCCTATACCATGTCCATAGATCTCTCTCTCTCTCTCTCTCTCTCTCTCTCTCTCTCTCTCTCTCTCTCTCTCTCTATATATATATATATATATATATATATATATATATATATATATATATATATATATATATATGTAAGTGTATAGATATTTTATTAAAGAATATTTTAAATTTATACAAACACAAACGAAGTTTGGAATAGATACCAGAATTAGAAAATACTTATATACATATATTTTTCTTCCTATATAGAGTTCAGAACTACACACACATATAATATATAGAAATATTTGGATATTGGATCACCTATGATTTCAACAAGGCTTCTATTGATAGGAATGTAACAAAGACATAAATTTACAGTTCTGTATACCACATAATACAGAGTTTGCTCACCATATAACATTATTCATTTGAATTTTAGGAAAGTCTGTCCATTCCTTCTTAAGATAATGAATGATTTTTATATCCAAAGGCTTTTGGTATATATTTCTTTTACAACCGAATAACTTGGGCAAGAGCCCAGTACCACTTAACCGAACCCAAATCCTCCAACAATTAAAACACTGAAAATTGGAACTCGAATACCTTTTTCGAGTCAGGCGATATCCGGATCTATTGACTGCGAAAGATCCATGTCCTGCAAGGGATATCAGGAATTTGAAAATAGGATTATGAATAATCAAAGAATTAATAGAAACGCAATTATTTTTGAGAACTAGTAAACACCGAAAATTAAATATGAAAGAGCAAGCAACATTCAGAAAGAAACCATGAAATGTATTATTAAGGAGTATACTTAGCTTGAGGTTGGAGTAGGGTGTTTCTTTCTCCATCGGTGGTGTTGATCGAATGGTTCATAGCCTGAAGGGGGAGTGGGATTTGAATTGAATGGTGGGTACACTCGCAATGGAAACAGAGGTCCCATCATTAGTCTTGTAACCAAAATAGAATAACTAATTGATCAGAATGTATCAAACAATTAAAAATTATTAAACAACAATGTATATGGTATAAATGGAACTTTAAAGAATGCATAGTATAAACCATGATCTAAAAAGTTACTAGATTCGAATCACAGATAGGGTTACGATACTTTTTTCATAATTAATTAAACCTACAACTTGAAGTTAAAAGAAAACACAATCATGGATAGGGTTCTGGATAATCAAAGTTTTGTTCTCTTGACATGAATAAAATGAAAGTTAATGAATAGAATGTTACGAGGGAAAAACTTTCTATGGCCAAGGGTAAACCACAACATACATGTATGACTGTAGAAAATGACTCGATTCCAACATATTCTATACAAACTAATGTGCAAGATAAGAAAGAGGCCTACCCCAATCCAACATTCGATGATGTTCCACCATTGAGCACTTTGACCCAAAGATTTGTACCTTCAACAAGTTCTTAACAAACAAGCAGAGCAAGTATATAGTGATAATGTAAAAGGGGTTAGCACATCAGATAACATAATCCATTAATAAACATTGCAAACATGCCCATGGATAATAATCATATATTTTCGCGATACCAATAAGACGAGAAAGGAGTATTTATATTAATAAATGATCAGAAAAAGCGAAAACATTACAGACTTCCGTGTCGTCACAGTTTGAAACCAAAAAACCAAGTTCCGTCCAACTGGGTCTCCACCACTTCAATCCTCCACCAAAGGCAAGCTAATAGGAAAGAGACAATGAGGTTCTCTCAACAATAGGGAAATAGATTGGGGACTGAACATTGTGTTCAGACATGAGGGACAAAGGGATGCAAACTCAATATGAAGTAATTTTTCCAAAGTAAATTTTCTCTCAAATTTGAATGTTTTCTCCTCTTTTCCATAGCTCATAATTATGATTTTATAGTCTTCAAAATGCAACTGAAGGGCCAAGTCAGAACGTTTCCAGTATGTGGAAGGCCAAGGATCAGAGATCTCCTATCATGACATGGAAAGCCGACTCCATTTTTGTATTTTTTGGCACAAATCCCGATGTACACGGACTGTAGTGGAGCATCCTGTGTATACGCATGATGTATAGCAGATAGGGCACATATATGTGGGAAACTATGTATTTTTGGCTCTAGATTCATTAAGAAGGGATGACAAGTCTACATAGGGAAATGGAAAAAGGCCCTCTGTGAAAGATAGTAATGGTGAGGCAAATGTTGCTATAACAGATGCCCCCTAATGTGTGAGATCAGAGGAGCATCTGCAATGGCCAAAATACATTATAAATTACCCAAGAGTAGAGTGGTAGAGAACCAACTGGACAAAATCGATTGCTCATTACATTCTGTACTGACTTTGCATACATGGCTTCCAAGAATACAATGTAGATCCATGTGGAAAATATACCAAATAAGTGTCTGTGGCCATGAATAGAAAAATACAAATGTGGTTACATGCCAAAGGTTGTCATATTCATGAACAAGGCCCAGTGAAACTAGTCTCAAAATCAATTTGAATATATCTGTATACCATGGAGTATAATCTTGATCTCCCATGATCACTGAAGTCATATAGGTACTGGTCCAATGAAAAGGAAGGAACAACTCAGGAAAGTTGCGACCACATAGAGATGTCTTCAAGTCTTCTACACTATCCGCCAAGGGTGAAAGTCTACATCATGTGTATAAAGGAGTTGAGGTTGAACATAATGAGACATTGTTTGATTATCGATCATTGAGGTATACCGTTAACAAACATGAGACAACCTACCAATAATGAAAGTAGGTATGAAGGCACCGAGGAAATTCCTACAAGTGTGAATAAAGGAGTCGGTGTCGAACACTTGAGGAATCCATTGATCATGATACATTGATGTATTCCCATATGTCAATGGAGAGAGAGCCTGGCACTAATGACTGCAAGCCTCAAGGTGCTCATACAACTCTAGGTCCCATATCCAGAATAAATGAGCTGAAGTCGATAGAAGGAGACTCGTTGAAAGGAGAGCATTAAGACATCTCTAATTAGTTAGCACGAGGAACAAAGAAGGCCCTTCATAATTTGGTGGAGATCAGATGAAGAACATGTTCATAAACCAACGACACTTTGCATCTTTAACATGTACCAAATGAAAGTGGTACACGAAAAAGACCCTCTGAACAAAAACCAATGATGAAAATTGCTGACAAAGGCGAGGAAACCACCAATAAGGATAATGGAATCCAAGACACTGCACAAATCCCAAAGTGTGAATAGATGTCTTTTTGTCGAACACAAGGGAAACCACCTACTCAATGACCAATGATGAAATGTCAAATTTTGGGTTCAAGATGACCTACCCATGATGAAAGTAGGGCCAGGGTGTATGATAACACCATAGTATCATGTGATTCTGAGACAAACTGAGGGTATGGCCGATATGCAAAGTCAGTATTTCTGAGGAGTGGTCGACACAGGTTGATAGAATTCCTTTGAAAAAGAGCATGAGCCATATGGTAGACTACGGTAGCATGGACCCAATGATATAACTATCAAATGCAGGAGGCATCGATAATGTTCTCTATGGGGACTAGAAGAGTCACCAGTCAGTAGAGAAAAATATGTAACAATATCAGCTTCCTGAGGCCATGCTAAACCCAAAATTATTATGATGCGAGGACTCAATAACTTTGTGCTTTGTTCAAAGGCGACATGACTACTTCCAAATATAATATAGTACTCCCTTCCTGCCCATATTTTTTTTGTTTTTTCATAAAAAATGAATGTTATGATGCAGGGGAGGAAACGAGTGTCGCAACTAAGAAAAACTAGTTCCAACAGTTGAACGTACCTATGCTCAATGCAAGGAAATGCATGCGAGAGATGGACACTCGGGGTGATGTTTCCTCCAGGATATAGGGTGTCAAATTGTGAAGGATATAAACAAGGCTCTGCTTGGTTGAGGATGTAAAGACTACTTAGGCAATGGTTTTATAACGCAAAGCAAGAACCGGCTAAAGGCTCAATACTGCAAGCGAGGGCATGAAATGCAATCACAACTTAATGCCAAAAAATGTCCTTTTTTATGTCCATTAGTCTATTTGGTGTGAAAAAGGGGTAAACTTGTGCCAAATAGACGTCTTTTCAAATCCAATTTACGAGTGTGAAAAAGACAAGTTCACTCGGTGATCTTTTCTATTTTTGGTAACAAGTCGAAAAAGAGATTAACTAAGACTCGTGACCTTTCAAATCCAATTTAACGAGTGTGAAAGGGACAAATCACTCGACAATATTTTTGGTTTTTTAGACTAGTCAGAAAAGAGCTTAACTAAGACTCGTTTTTGGGAGTCCGCGGGGAATAATGACACATGTGCATGAGTGAGAAATGAGGTTCATCAAAAAGTCATGTATTAGGTTATAATGGACTCCCAGTCCTAAGGAAAAACTCGGCATGGGCACCAAGTGAGAAAGAAAATCTAACTAGGGCACCCATGTTTGGTAAGTCTCTACCATTTTTTAGTGACACTACTTATAATAGACGAAAGGTTATGTGTCGCAATAAATGGGTTCGTACCTAAGGCGTAAAAAGCGGTAGTTGAAGGATAATGCAAAAATGCATGATGGAGTAGATACCTATCCTATATGCTAGGTTATGAAAATACGTGCCCGAGGTGAGTAATGGGAAATCATAACGCTGAAATCCATAAGAAATCTAGGTCAAAACTACAAAAGCCAACTCAAAATCACTTTGTATTAGTCCATTATGTGAAAAAATCGCATGAAACTATATAAAGTGGGTAAAAATAGCTTATAAATAGTAATAAAATAAAGAAATATTGTATCATTTTGATTTTTACCCAAATAGTGCAATTTGGACCAAAAATACCTCCAAGATTCAAACGACGATTGCGGGAGCATCAGGCAACAAAATCACAAACCGTCTGGATCAGGTAAATCTACATCTCATCCTCTTAAAATTCAATGGATTATATTTTTGAATTAGGTTTCATTTTTTTAGTTTTTGAGGGAGTAAATTAGGAATTTCGATGTACACGGGTTGGATTTGTTTAGGTCGTGTATATAATGAGGTATGCGTTATTCCCTGAACCACAAGGAGCGTGTATTAATCCCTACATACGACTGTATGCAAGGGAAGGTGCGTACAGGTACACAAATGGCCAAAAAGAAGGGTTCTAACTCAAAATTTGGTTTTTCTTTTGCAAAGTGGTCCTTGAATGGAGAGAGCGAGAGAATGAAGAGGTAGATGCAGTTGTGGATCGAGATCTAGTGGCTCAAGCGACTCTAAAAAGATGTGGCTTGTATAATTTTTGGGCTCTCAAAGGAATGAGGGCCCAAGTGAGGTTCTTAGATATGTTACTGGGATCCTGATAGAGAAAGCTTTATCCTCGATGGAAAACCATTGAGGATCGAAGTAGAGGACATCTACTTCTTGAATGGTCTATCACACTGAGGAGATATTGTAAACCTCAAGTCATGTAGAGTAGGGAGTGGGATGAATATCGAGGAGTATATCGATGTGCACTGTGTAGTGGGGACTCCCAATGATCCGGATTATTTTCGGCACAAAATGAGAGCGGAGATATAATAAATAAATGCATAGAGATATTGCATATATTCAATAATATAACAGAAATGTATCAGAGATGCAACCATAAACACAGATATACAGTAATACACGATTTCTATTAATCAAAGAAATGTACAGAGACTGTAAAAATACAGAGTGAAAGACTCGCTAGAA
>ML781440.1:1071859-1082043 GCA_009831015.1 Picea engelmannii
CGTCGAGGAGATTCATTTTGGGGGCTCAATCATGCCTTTGGCTATCATTGAGAACCTCGATCTTGAAAAAACTTCATTTAGGCCCTCAAAATGGCCCCGGAAGTGAAAACCTGCTAAAAATAGTAAATTGCCAAATGGCCAGAAAATAGTTTTGAGCCATTTGGAAAATGTGGGTGGCCCCCGATATCCACCTGGATCACCCAAGGTGGGAAGTCAAGTCCCTATCCGGGCAATAAACAACCTCAGCCTGAAGATCATCGTGCTTGTATTGACTAGGATTATTGGTTCGGCTTCATTGCACCAGGCATCGACGCCACTCATGTTTTACGTAGTAGATTGTGCGAGACCCACTGTCTATGACTGGTGTACCTCATTGCTGACCAATATGAAAGGTCAGTTGACAGAGTGCAAGCAGGGGAGTAAGAGAAACTTCGGGTTTGCCTCTATTCTTTGCAGCTTCTTTTTCGAGTGGGTTCCAGGTCTAGGACCTAGAGTGGAGATCCTTCCTAGACGACCATGTGATCTAGCTATGGCACGGTGGATCAAGGTCATGAGACGGCAGGGGGGAGGTAGGGTGTCAACACCCTACAACGATGATTTTTTCTTCTAGTGGTAGAAGCAAGTCATTTCTATGGATGAATATCCTTATGCAGGGATCGATTTCAGAGGATATCCATATATGCCACTTCCACCAGGGGCCGCCTATGGTAACATAGCTAAAAAAAAAAATTAATATTTCATTTTTTTTTTGTATTTTTGTAATTAAGGAACAAAAATATTTTTTTTTGGATGGTGCTTACATACTAACTAGATATTTGTGTAATCGCAGACGTGGGTCCGCGACGGCCATAGGGACTCCCTCGACATAGATGGAGGAATTAGGGAGATGAGGTGGTGGGAGGATAAGTGGAGAGATTTCTACAAAACGTGCAGGGCAACTTGTCTCGTTTGACACAGTGGATTGTAATGGTTCAGGTAGAGGATCTACCTGAAGCCATGCAACAACAGGTAGTTGGCGTACCTAGAGCATGGGTATGACTCTTCTGGCATCTCACAAACATTGTGGTTTTCTACCATGACACACACCCGACGCCACAGGCGTAGGTTTCATGGGATATGTATATCGGTTGTATATGTGTATTGAGAGTTTTAGCCCCAATTTTGTAATATAAACACCATATTTTGAAATATATAAAAAGGGATCTTCGACTTTACTTATATCTTACAATGTGTACATTGATGTGACGGTTTTATTTGATTTATTAATGTGACATATGCCAATCTAAGACGTAATTAGCATAGGCATCATATACATAATTAGAATTCCTAGGAACATGATAATATGTAATAAAATCAAATTGTCATTCTAAAAGACGTACCCATAGGAATCGACGGAGTAAAGTAGGATCATTCACGCGGTAACGACTGTTCAACTGACATACTACTAAATGGGAATCTAGGTGAACTTGTAAGGAGAGAATACCATGCGAGATAGCATCGCGCAAAAGTTCTATGACGGTGCTATATTCAGCCACATTATTCATGGATGTCCCTAGGCATACGCCACTTGAAGACACCAGTAGACCCTCGGGTGAGTAAACCACCCAAGAGGCAGAAACCAAGTTTTGTGTATGACAACTGGCTCCATCTGCGAATCCTACGTAGACCGAAGACTTCGTTGACATCTGCCAACAAAGGGAAAACTCGATAAGAAATTCAAAGATAAAATAAAAGGAGAACAAAGATGTATATACACTAAATTTACATTAGTATACACAGAGTTCCACCCAAGCCTAGGGCTCAAGCATAGTACCTTTTCAAGTAGAGCCCATTTCTAGGCTTGGCCAACTTATTCCCTTCATAATCTTCTAATTTGTAGGCTCCTTTTTCTAAGACATGCCGCACGATGTAAGGACTGTGCCACATGGGTTTAAACTTTCCTGCCCCTAGTGATTTCTTGGCTTGATCATACAAGAGGACCAAGTCACCCTCAACATACAATCGGGGATAGACAAACTTGTCATACTAAACCTTGACACGTTTCTTATTCTCCTCAATGTCCGTAAATGCGTCTCGACGTTGCTCGTCAAGACTCTCTAAGCGCAAAAGGCGTCACTCTAAATATGAAGTGTCGGGTAGGAGCTCGAATGGAAACTTGAGAGACGGGATTTCACATTCAATAGGAAGGATCGACTCCACACCGTGCACTAACTAGAAAGGGGAAAAACCGGTGGTAGTCTTAAACGAGGTTCAGTATGCCCAAAGAACAGGATATAGCATGATGTGCCAATTGGAATTATTCCGACCAACAGTTTTTTGCAAAATGGTCTTGAGAGACTTGTTGATGGCCTCTATTTTCCCATTTTCCTTGGGGTAATAAGGAGAAGGATGAACATGTCTAAACCCCATATTAGATGCTAGTTCTACCATCATTTCATTCTGAAAGTGACTTCCATGATCAGTGACAATCTCACTCGAGATACCGAATCGGGCGATAATTTGGTTGAACATGAAGAAGGTTGTAGTCTTCCCATTGAATTTTATGGTAGGCATGACTTCATCCCACTTAGTAAAGTATTCAATGACCACGATAATGTGTTGATGCCCCCTAGCCAAAGTTGGGTTGCAATCAACAAAATATACCCCCCACTTGGTGAAGGTACCGACGATAATGATTGGGTGAAGAGGGGCTGGATGCGAGCATATTTTATGAGTGAACATCTGGTAGGGGTGACACTTCTTAACCACTTATATACAATATTTAAATATAGTAGGCTAGAAATAACTGGCTCACAATATTTTTTGGGCTGTCGCAAGCCCGGATAGGTGACCACCACAAGTCCCTTTGTGGAAATCGTTTAGGACCAACTCAGCCTCCTTGTCATTCAAGAAACGATGCAAGATACCATCTATTCCTCGACGATACAAAGTTTCACCAACGATGGTATACATTTTGGATTGGTATCTAATACATCGTCAATCATCACGCGAGATATGTTGAGTGAACTTCAAGGTTTGAAGATATAAAACAATGTCTCCATACCAGAGATCGGACGACGAGACAAGGAAAATGTGTTCGTCTACAAATGAATCAACATGGATAATATCCTCGTCTAATCATGGAAAATAGGATATTAACTCTGCGAAAACTAGCAATTTCTTGGACTTGGCCGAAGAGAAGTCGAGATCAAACTCTTATAAGATGACAATCCATTTATTATATTTCCCCCCTATGATACACCTAGTAAGGACATATTGAAATGAATTGATATCAGCAACCAGCGTAGTCTTGCAAAGTAATATATAGTGATGTAAGCATTGGACTACGTGAATGAAATCCAAAGCTATCTTTTCAACGTGAGAGTAATTAAGCTCAGGACCAACTAAATTTTGACTGAGATAGTAGATGACATGCTCATGGAGCTCATCATCCTCCTGAACTAGAACCATACCAATCGTCTCTTCAGATGCGAAGATATAAAGCAAGTAATATCTATTGTAATAAGTATATTTCAGTAGAGGGGCCAATACTAAGTCTTTCTTCAAAGAATCAAAAGAATCATGGGCTCTCTCATCCCAGATAAAAGGGGTGTATTTCTTCAAGAGGTGCACGAAACCCTTAGTAATATTGGCATAATTCACTATGAACCGACGTAGAAAGTTAGCTTTCCCCTATAAACCTTGAAGTTGTCTAATCGTGTGAGAGGGAGGAAACTAAAGTATTTCCTCAACCTTAAGAGGATCTACCATGATCCCGGTCTCAGAAACTAAAAATCCTAAGAGACGACCAGACTTAACGCAAAAGATGCATTTGTGAGGGTTTAACCGGATTCTATAGTAATGACATCTTTCAAAAACAAGTCGAAGGTGCGTAACATGATCCACTCTCTTGTGAGATGGAGAAGCAAGATCATCAAGGTAGGCTTTGACTATGTGCTTGACATTGTGAAGAGTGAAAGTCATGTCTCGTTGGAAGGTTGCTCCGGCATTTTTAAGGCTGAAAGGCATTTTTCGGTATGCAAAATTACGCCAAGGACATATAAATGTCATCTTGTATTATTCCTCAGGTTTGATTTGGATTTGGTTATATCCTGAAAATCCATCCATAAAAGAAAATATCTTGCTTCCCACACACTCATCGAGAATCTGATCAATGAAAGGCGTGGGGAAGTTATCTTTAGGACAAGCCTTGTTCAGGTCATGAAATTCCATACACATATGGATGGTTCCTTTCTTTTTATTCACAAGAATGGGGTTGGATACCCATTCAGTCAAAGGAACCGGGTAGATGAAGCGAACATTAAGTAGCTTCTCCACCTCTTCCTTAATAGTAGGGGACTTCCTATGATTTACAACTCTCAGACGTTGTTGAATAGGTTTATCATCTAGATAAGTTCTAATCTCATGTTCTAAAATATGAGGTTTGATCCTTGGCATCTCTTCATATGACCAAGAAAATACATCTCAAAATTCTTTGAAGAGTTCGGTGTAGATCAAATTTTCTTCTGGCAAACAATTTGCACCTATATTTACGTTTTCAATTTTTCCAGGGGTACGAGAGATATCAATCGTGATGGTAGGAGAAATACTCGCCATGTTTACTTTGGCATAAATTTCATGCATATCAAGTGGAAATACAGTGTGATCGACTATATCACTCAAGGTAGACCAAAATTCATCTTGCTCGATTCTTTCAAGACTTGGGAGAAAATAAGATCGATGATGCATATCATCCCAAGATCTCTCAATACCATTCATGTCTTTGAGGATGGATTCATCCAAAGGAAAATTCTCATTTAAGAAATCATGTGAACAAGACAACAAGGTGTCCCACATAGGCCTCAGAACAAGATCCTCTTTGTCCATCTGCGAGGTAACAGGATTAGGATTGACGGAAGAGTCAAGAAAAAATTGATACGGAATCTCTGTTGTCGATAGTGGCATAGCCATGCCAGCATGGGACTGACCTTCACACGATGAAATTGGATAAGGTAGGTTCCATGGATCAGTAAGATAGGAAGTGAAGAAAGGAATGGAACTCCTTGTTGAAGTAGGCCTACTAGACATGGCGTAAATGTGGTGAATCAGTGCCGAGAAGTAAAAAGAACCCATGAGGGAAGAATACATTCCGACACCGATATTCTTAGTTTCCAGCTGAGAATTTTTTATCATAGGGATCGATGGTCCAACAAATGCGTTAGGACTAGAGTACCCAAAGGATAAATGGTCGATGGTCACGATCTTCCCTTGCTAAGGAAAACAAAGCATAGGGAAGACAAACGATATGACGATGACCATACCATAGGTCCAATTGTGACCTAGTAATAGGTTATAATCAAGAGGGGAATCAACTACCTCTACCTCTACCTCCACCTCTACCGTATTCCCACCTAAATAGACCGGAAAGGCAAGGAGAATACCGTGAGGGTGAAAGGAATGACTGTCAAATGAAATCAACATGTCGATGAATTGGAAAGGGTCGTAGAATCAAGATCTTTCCAACAGACCAGGGACATCATGCAAGTGGCAACACCTTCATCAACAACCACACGTTTAATGGTATACTTGGAATACTCCATGTGGATTTGGAAAGCCAGATGGTAAGGTAAGTGAGGCTTCACATCTGTGACATCAAACTTGATAACTTTTGAGCCACTAGGTTCCAGAGCTCCTAAGGAAGAGAGTAAGGCATTCCTCTATGAGGGACACATTTGGAGTACCTCCAAATCCGACATCGCAAAAGGGGTTTGGCCTAGGTCCTCAACAATAGAGTAGTTATGGGTGACTCTAGCATTAGGATTGTGGGTAGAGCACTTAAGTACTCCTTTCGGAATACGAGGCGATGGATCCGGTTTCGCAATCTGTAAGTTCTTCTTCAAAGGAGGAGGGGGATATTCTAAACCAAATTTATCTTGCGAAGAGCTATAATATCAAGAGCAGGTGGCTATATCAATTTTTGCATTGACCATGTTGATACATACGTGATCACCATCTTTCGGTGGTGGGTTTTGACTCCCACCGGCCGCATTTATAGAATTTGCAGAGCTCGAGGCTAAGTGTTGGTTATGTGGGAATGGATTTGTCATCATAGTGGGTGGTAGATTCAAAAGCCTCACAGCCTCTGCGAGTTTGGGGCATAAATGTGTAAGGTGGTCATCGGTACAAAGTTTACAAGGAAACTTCACCTTAAGATTCTCTTTCTTTCCCTCTCCATCATTATAATTATGCTTCCCATTATTATCTTTGTCCTTGGGTTTGTTACAATTTTTCCCACCCTTATGATTGTTTCGACCTTTCCTTTTATTCCCATCTAGTTATTGGTCACCATTTGGGTTTTTCGACGATTGCACGGAATGTACATTCATCGACTGGGTGGGTTTGGAGGATATAGATGAAGCTGGTCCTCCGAAAGACTTCGTCATTGAGTCTACATACTTTACATTGGTGGACGCTACAATTTCATCGACATGAGGTCCGAGTTTTTTCCTAGGATCGTAATTTGAATGCGGTGCTTCTGGAAGAAGATGATATAACATCCCTGACTGAGCATATATTAAATCTAACTGTTGGGCTCTAAAGATAGCTTATTCTTCATTCGATACCCTGGAGGTAGCAACATCCTTCAAGATAGGAGGGTGCAAAGACTTTAGGAACCATTCTAGGAGAAAGGTAGGGGGTATAGGGGTCTTAATCAACCACCTCCATCTACGCCACTCCTAGATATGATCCAAGATATGAGTAGTGGTGTCCAAGCGTAAAGTTGACAAAATTTTGAGGCCAACATCATAATGAATGGGAAATTTAAAGTGGTTGAGAAAGACCATCACCAACTAATTAAATGACCCATATTCCCCCCTAGGTAGCTCAATATACCATTGTGAAGTAACTCCAATGAGAGTGCATTGAAACAATCGTAATCTAATAGAATCATGGTTTAGGGAATTCGATGAGCACCAAAGGTGAAAGTTAGTGACGTGATCATCGGGATCCTCTCCATTCCTACCTTCAAACTTTGGAATGTCTGAAGGAAGTTTGGTGGGGACGGGGGGTCATGTGGGATCATGACTCACCAGTTCGTTCATTAACTTAGACAAGTCTGGCAGATTGACCGTGGCAAGAAAAGGGAGACGGGGTTGTGACATTTGGCCTAACCTCCCACGAAAGATGGTGTTTGCGGAACTGCAGCCCATCTAGGATTTTGGTGAGAACCATAGCTCTGTCTTGGATTGTAAGGTCCTCCTTTGGGTTGATTCGTATAAGATGGGTTGGGCATCATTCCAGTAGGAATGTTCTGATAAGGATTATGAAAATTTTGTCCAACAGGATTAGATCCAAGTTGGGGGTTTCCCAAAGTGTAATATTGACCTCCTCCAGGTGGGAAATCGAAGGATTGAAGTGGATTCATCATGCCAAAAGTATTGGTTGGAATCGACACCAAGGAGGTAGGGATATAGGGTGGAATTTGTCCGCTAGGTGGGTTTTTCCATCCAACCGTAGAAGGATTAGACCAGGGGTTAAGAACAGGGACTTTTCCTACATTAGGATTTGTTTGGGGGACATGAGAACCACCAAACGGAAAAGGAGTGTAAGGAGGTGTAGTGCCCTGAAGTCCAAGGCTAACATTAGGGCCATCAGTTGGGATGGAAGTCAAAAATTGTGCAGTGAAGTTAGGACTACCATAAGAAAAAGGACTAGAAGCCATGGGGATGGACTGAACATTGTAACTCGGTGAGTGACCAAAGCCCCCAAAAGGGTTTGAGGAAAGAGATGAAGCATTAACTACAGGCCAAGACATAGTACCGATATAAGCCTCCAACACTGCAACTGTAGCGGCTTCAGGAGTTGAATGGGTGTCATTAACTATAGTGGGTATGGGAGTCGAAGAACTCCCAGTGTTATGAAGACTAGACTCAGTACTCATCCTTGTGGAACCACAAGTCTGAAAGGTGGATGTGTGTGTACCACACCAAAAAACTCTATGCCTTTTAGAAGGCAATAACTCGAAAACTGGTGGTAACTGTAACAACCGATGGGACCGGTGAGGAAGTTGGTCTAACTCCATGATAATTTATGACTCTAAAAAATAAAATAAATATATCTTAAGGCCAACTAGTAGTCAAAGATCATACCAAAAAGTCAAACGACCAATATGCATGCAAATGGTCTAAAGTGGCTGAGTGGCCTCCCTCACTAAAGAAGGTATGCCTCGTCCAAGAGGGACTTGAGACTCCCCGCTATATTTTGGAGGTAACATAATCAGTTATAGGGGCCCTCGTGGGCTTAACAATCAGTCGGTCAGATCCCCCTAGAGAGGTAATCCTCCATAAAGGTTGTGTGTTGTCCGACCCCTATCTAACCCAGGTGTTATCACTGAAATTTCGTCCGCACATGGCGACAAGATCTCCACATCGTCAAAACAGGAAAAAAGTCATTCATGGCACAAGATTAATTCCTCAGCATTGCAAAAGGGTCAAAAAACTATACAAAATGACCAAAAATTTGAAAGGTGCTTTACATCATCTGGCTGCGCGTGCATATGCGCGTAACAGAAACATACAAAGAGCACATATGTGCACAAGGCGCGGCTATTGGGCGAAAACCCCGCGCGCCTGCTAAACGACGCATTTATTGAAATTGGTCGGCCTCCCAACCACTAATGGATCAGCTCCCAAGCCGATTTGACACCAAATCCGAGCTCAATCCTCATGGTGGGCTGGTCAAAAACCTAATTGAGCCCTAAAGAGCCCCTTTTCACATTCAAAAGAGGTCACATAATAACCCAATGCTTGGCTATAAAAAGCCATGAATGACCACCATTTTCTCAAGGAATTATTTGTATTGTTATGCTGCTGATATTGCTAAGGACTCATTCTTTGGCAATAAACATCATAAGCTGCATTTCATAGAGCTATTCACCCCTCACTTGAGTGAATAAGCTTGGAGTTCTTTAACCCACATTTTCATCTTTTCATTGTAAGGAGAGCAAGCTTTGAGGGCCTCAAGAGCCTTCCATTAGAGAAAGAAGGGACCCAAGTCCCCTTTCTTCTTTGTGCCTTTGGATTTCATCAACAGATCAACTTATACATTGGTGATATTGGTCCATTTGTATCTATTTTTCATTTTTTTTATATGCTTTTAGTTTTAATTTGTTTTAGTTTAATTTTTGTTTATGACTTTGTTGTTTTTCTTTCTAACCTTTTACTCAACAGCTGTCATGCCTAGCAGAGCCCAACTGGGCATGTAAGCACTCTTAATTTGCTCACCTAGTGACGAATTGGGTGCAAACAGATTGGCGACCGTACTGGGGAGAAGGTATCAATTCCTCCCTCATTTGGGCTTTATTTTCTTTCCTTTTGATGTCATTAACTTGCAGGTTCACAAACCGGCCTCTGCCGACCTGCTAACCAGTCAATTCACCAGAAGATTGGGAGAAATCCATCCGTATTTTTCTTCTTGTTTTTTTGCAATAGGCGCGTGGTTATTTCACCCCACAGGTGCGCATTGTGCGCGCATGCGCCTGTGCAAAATTTTCCCTCTGCATGCATGCGCTTTTTAGCTTAATTTCGACAGCGCCCGTGCGCTCAATGCGCCTGTGTATGAACTGTGTGGCGTGCATTTGATCTTTTTTTGACATTGTAAGCTCTTGGATGTGGGGGAAAAATCATTTCCCTTCTTGAGAATGATGATATGCATTCTCTAAATACTACACCACTTAGACCCCTCAACTTATAAAGGGGATAATCAAGCAAACATAGGCACTTAGGTGGATAAAAATCATTTTCCCTTATTTTTTCTTTTTGCCACATGGATGGCTTGCTTTGGTTTATAAGTCTAAGTTGAACATCAATTCTAATCACATCTAAACTCACATTTTGGGACCAAAAGTTAGAAGTAACAATCTTGAGTATGCTCTTCTCTTGCGCCATTGAGCGATCTTGAGAACCAGAAAGGGTTTGCGAAAACGATTTCATCTCCCTTAAAAATTCGAAACTTTTAGGAGAGGAAAATGACTCTTTTGAGACCCCTCGTAGTTTCATATTGTCAAACACATTCTTGTAACGGGCCCATACATGCCCACATGTCAACAAAGCTAGAGTAGTGTTTGATTTTCTGCTTTCTTAGATCAAAAAACTAGGAGAGTTTAAAGGTTTGTAACGGGCCCACACATGCCCACATGTTCAATC
>ML781440.1:1091362-1117572 GCA_009831015.1 Picea engelmannii
TACACATATTCCAAGAGAATTGAATCAAACAACAGATGAAATAGCTAACATGGTGCTAGATTGGCATATATCACATCAAGCTACACATACATAAACATCTCATATATCCTGTCACAGCATATAGATAGAATCAACATCATCAAACATCAACACAAAAAAAAAAACACATGTAAACCACATTTGGATCCCAAAAACATGTATACTCATATATATATGGGCCCCTCAGGCCACCCGAATGTTTACATACACAAAAAATACATTGGCTCACAGGCCCGTGCCACATCATGGTACAAAAAATCGGCTCACCAGCCTATCAAAACGGTATACACAAGGAATACATATACATCAGGGTGCCTCTAGCGCACCCCTCGCTGCCCCTCCCTCAGGAGGAGGTGGTGGCCCACCCCTACCTGCCCCAGGCAGTGGTGGTGGAGCACCTGCAGGACCCTCCTGCCCCGGCGGCAGGCGTCCACTAGTCATGGCGGCGAGCATAGCTTCTCGTCGCATGATCGACCGCCATGGTGGCGGTAACCCTATACACTGCTCCAGGAACTCCTCGTCCTGTATACGAATCCACATGCCCTCAGGCATGTCCTGCAACACCATCTCAAACCGATGGCGGATATCATCATCATCACCTCCGACCGTCGCCGGAGGAGCATGTGATGGCCCTGCACCAGGGTCATCAAAACGACGCCTCCTCGCCAGTCTCTCGGGCTCTGCTGGTGCCCCCGTAGCCTCATCCCGTGGCTGCCTCCTTCCACGTGGAGGCCTCCCCTGTGGCTGCACCGGCGGTCTATACAACTCCACCTCGCGCCCGCGAGGTGCCAAATCTGCACATACACAAAACAAACAACAAATAGATCGTATCAGTATCTATACATCATACATATAACCTGGTATATCAAAATCACAACATAAAATCAAAACATATAAATACACAACATACCTCTGTGATCAAAAACCTCCCCAGGAGACAATACCATGTCCGGGTCCCCCCGGAAGTCTACCCCAGCATAGGGGTATTGCAGTATGACCTGCAGCATCTGCCACCATATCTGCACTATCTGCGCCGAAAAGTAGTGCCCGCCTTCGCCACCACTGTGGCGAACCAAAATCTGAGACCACCACCTCAAGCGCGGCTCTCGTACCCCTGGTGCCTCTAGGAGCACCCTAGGGTGCAGCATCGACACCCTCTCCAAGAAATAGGCTACGAGGATGGAGCCAAATGAAAACTCCCCGGCACCTCTCGACCGACAATGGTCCAGCTGCGCGATCATCTGTGCATGCAGGGTCAACCCCCAGGCGAACCGCTCATGTCCCACCACCACCCTCTCCATCAAAATCAGCTCGCCACCACTGATCCGGTGGATCGCCTGTGACCCATACACCTGAACTATCATCTCTGCGATGCAACGATGCAGCAGGGCATCTATCCCACTGATACTCACGGCCGTCCCAACCATGTAGCGCTCGCCGGAGCAATATTGCTCGGCGACAGTGCGCAAATGTGTGTCCCTCGGCAGCACAGGCTCTGCCGGCAGCGGTGTTCCCCAGAAAGGGAGCCCCGTCAAGGAGTAAATATCCTCCACCGCAGTGAAGGGGATCTGCTCTCCTCGCACAAGGAAGCAGTGCTTCTTGGGGCTCCACATCTCGAGCAGGAACTGGAGAAAATACTCTTGGGCCCATATCAAAGGGCACTCAAAAAACTTTAGCAACCCACTGGCTGCTAAAGACGCTCGAACTGCAGGCCTCGCATTGGCCACAGCATCTCGTAGCTGCGACCAGTCCCGCTCGCGCCACCGCACATCCATGGTCACTGCTCGCCACCTGCACACAACCCAGAGTCCTATATTAGCTTAGGCAATCATCCAATACATCAAATAAACTAATTTTTCATCCTGAAACCTTGCCTCAAATGCACGGTTTTACCACCCATAGGCGCGCACACATGCGCACCTGTTCACTATACAGGCGCGCATGTGTGCGCGCCTGTTTTTCCCACATCCGCACTCGTGAGCGCGCCTGTCATACCCATAGGCACGCACTCATGCGCGCCTGTCTACCCCACAGGCACGCCCCTAGGGCGCACCTTAAATTCCTACACATGCGCATTAATGCGCGCTTATTCAGTGTACAGGCACGCACGCATGCATGCCTTAAATTCCTACACACGCGCATTAATGTGTGCTTATTCAGTGTACAGGCGCACGTGCATGCGCGCCTTCCACTGAGTCGCCCGTGCATGTGGGCCCACATTCTATCAAAAAACCCCCCAAAACCCCGGTACGACCCCCCGTACCTACCCTTCCCAAAAATTGGAAACCTATTTCTATGCAGGATGATTAGACCACTAACCTGAAACTCGCACACCGTCGATCGGATATCTCGTGCTCTCGGAATCACTCAATCTCCTCTGAATCTACTCGAAAACTCACTAAAGCAGCAGGTACAAATGAGGTGGCAATGTGGGTCCTACAGCTATATATAGGCCTTTTGCCAAATTTTCACTCACCATTCCGGGAGCCCACGGCGTCCATTTTTTGAACCGTCTTCAGCCACGGGATCAACATCCCGCCACCTACATCGTGACTGTCCTTGGGCCACTTTTCATCCTGAGCCCCCGGGGCACCTTTTTTTTCATATCATGGCCAGGTATGCACGCGCATTGTCACATTTATCTAATACATGTTCATATTTGTTATTATCTTCAGATATTGTTCACTTTGGGTATTTGGTTGTTCTGTGTGCAGGTACTTGATCATCATTACTTCACAACAATCCTTCAGGTATATACTCAGCACTGGCATGTAATCTCTCTCGTTGTATTGCATTTACATTTCCAGTCACACCCTCTGATATTGGCCTTTAGGACACCCCTTTTCGGCTCTGCAGTACTCACACCTCTATCTTTCATCTATGGTACTGGTACCCGGTAACTTTCTTACCCACATGAGTTGTCTCATTCATAGCACCTCTTTGCACTTTTGACACTCATGCTGTTCTTCATTACCCTTTAGGAATGGGAGACCCAGTAGTCTTTCATCATGTTACGAATTAACCACATACTTCTTCTCCTCATTTTGCTAGCTTCCCATATGGACTCCCAGCACATCGCTTTATGGTTATGTTCTTTTTACCTGCACCTTCGCAGGATCATGAACCCACCATTTCATCCACCATCAGTTTACCCATCTGCGAACCTATCTTCATTTCACCTACCTCATACAGAAACTCGCCAATGGGGCCCCCACCCTTCATCAGTTTTCCCAGCAATTTCTTCCCTCCCTGGGGCACTCATTTCACACTGGGGCACCCGTTTCTGTATTTTGTACACCTTTCCCACATTCTTCATTCTTTATTCTACAAACGCATTTATTTTCGGTTCTTTTCTTTTGTCGTCACTATTGGCGACCTACTTTCCTTTTGGACACACACAACCCATGTCACCCTTGGTTGGAGCGTTACCTCTCATTTAACCCCACCGGCATCGTCTATATCTTCAGAGTACTACCCCAGTCACTTACCTATACCCTCTAAATTTGTTCACCTTGTCCCGCCTCTGGCACAACTTATCCTCGGTCTTGGTGTCCCCCTGACACTCGACCTTGTCACACGGTTGCAGCCACTGTTTGTCTCATACATTCTCCAACCAAGGGCAGTCTTGAGTCTTCCCACTTCTTGACTTCGTCCATGTACCTCTGTCACTTCCTCACCACAGTAGATTCCGTGAAGCCCTTTGCTTCTGGGAGTCGCGTCCTCCTTTTTTCGACATCATCACACTTTTCTAGAAGGGCGACAATATCTTGATTCTCATTTTCCATTTAATGAGAGATCTCGGACGACACAGGGGGAAACACCATTTCTCCCTGATGTCGTTGACCCCCATAACATTCGACGCCAACACTTTCTCATGTTACGGTGGGTCTTACTTTGTGACTGTTGCAGTTTTTATTATCAGTTGCCAAATACCTCTGAACTTGGTAGGGCCACCAATGCCCACATCACCGTCGTTGTTTACTTCCACGACCATTACCGATGGTTCAGAGTATGTTCCTTTGCAGAATTGTCTTTTGCCTTTATCATTCCGCCCCCAAGGGCGCTCCAATGGTCTACATCAACATTTTCGTCACCTTTTTTCAGAGTTACATCATACGAGCATGGGGCATGCCCGCCTCATTTGTACACAGTTGTATATTGATTACGCACCTTGTATAAGGTCGGGTTCTACAGGTTCCTTTCTTCTCCAAAGGATTGCTCTACACGGTCCCACTCTTGCTCTCCCTTATAACACCATTCTCAGTCAAAGAAACATTGATGGATTTCGGCTATACGTTTTTCTCCTAACCTCATCCATTAGGGGGCATCTGTTATCACTGAAATTTCGTCCGCACATGGTGATAAGAACTCCACATCGTCAAAACAGGAAAAAAGTCATTCATGGCACAAGATTAATTCCTCAGCATTGCAAAAGGGTCAAAAAACTATACAAAATGACCAAAAATTTGAAAGGCTCTTTACATCATCTGGGTGCACGCGTGTATGCACGTAACATAAACGTACAAAGCGCGCATATGTGCACAAGGCGCGGCTATTGGGCGAAAAACCCGTGCACCTGCTAAACGACGCATTTATTGAAATTGGTCGGCCTCCCAACCACTAATGGATTAGCTCCCAAGCCGATTTGACACCAAATCCAAGATCAATCCTCATGGTGGGCTGGTCAAAGACCTAATTGAGCCCTAAAGAGCCCCTTTTCACATTCAAAAGAGGTCACATAATAACCCAATGCTTGGCTATAAAAAGCCATGAATGACCACCATTTTCTCAAGGAATTCTTTGTATTGTTATGCTGCTGAGATTGCTAAGGACTCATTCTTTGGCAATAAACATCATAAGCTGCATTTCATAGAGCTATTCACCCCTCACTTGAGTGAATAAGCTTGGAGTTCTTTCACCCACATTTTCATCTTTTCATTTTAAGGGGAGCAAGCTTTGAGGGCCTCAAGTGCCTTCCATTGGAGAAAGAAGGGACCCAAGTCCCCTTTCTTCTTTGTGCCTTTGGATTTCATCAACAGATCAGCTTATACATTGGTGATATTGGTCCATTTGTCTCTATTTTTCATTTTTTTTATATGCTTTTAGTTTTAATTTGTTTTAGTTTAATTTTTGTTTATGACTTTGTTGTTTTTCTTTCTAACCTTTTACTCAACAGCTGTCATGCCTAGCAGAGCCCTGGGCATGTAAGCACTCTTAATTTGCTCACCTAGTGACGAATTGGGTGCAAACACCAGGGTACAAGTAGAATAACCCCTGCAAGTGCAATGAGGGATCTAAATCATTTTTTTTTCATCATGCAGAAATAGGCATGTCACGTCCGGTAGGTATGTCAGTATTTGGAAGTTGTGGTGATGTTCAAGTAGTAGCGGAGGCTGATGTCGGAGTAGGAGGACTCCTTGAGGTGGATAGGAACCTTCGTGGATCGACCAGGGGTGTTCCATCTATGAGGATACATGATGTACCTTTTCACCTTTAGAAGCACACAGTCGAAGTTTCAGAAGGCCTCAGTCACCCACTGTGACGAGTGTCCATAACAGTTGTGTGCTATGTTGAGCACAATGTAGTGCAGGAAGATGATTAGAGTCTATTGTCATAATAGTCTTTTATGATGATGTCATGGGCATAATGGCCCACATTTTTTCCTTGCTATGTACTTTTTGGATGATGCATTTTGACAAACATTGGCTACTTTAAATACAGACATATATATATGAGTTTTTTCATAGCTACTTATGTTTTAAAATAATGTTATGTTTTAATTTACATGTTTTATGTTCTAAATGCTTATCTATGTGTAATGTGCCAATCCAACATGTAATTTTATAAATAATCCTTAATCGTATTAAGTTCTCTCGATATATTTATATATTCTAAGAAGTCAAAATATATGTTGAGATGATGAACCATTAGATAGAGATGTAGCAAAACTTGTTTATGAACAATGTATTCACGTTTCAGTTGATGGACCACGTGTTTGAGAATCAAGGTTGATAATTAATTGAGATATACCTAAAGAAGAAGCTTCATTTAAAAGTTCAATTACGACATGATATTATGCAACGTTATTGGTTGCATATCTTAGGCAAATTGCTCTTGAAGTCACTAACTCACTAGAGTGGTAGATGATCCAAGCTGCAAAAACTATGTTCTGGGTATGTCGACTAGCACCATATGCAAATCCGAAATATATAGGAAAGGATGTTGTCATCTATGCATTCAAACAGAAAGAAAAGGGAAAGTAGCTTAAAAAATGGAGGAAAACTTGCACACGCTAAAGTAAAGACACACCAAACCAATAACATATAGTACAATAATGTACAAAGAACACATGTGAGATATTATATGCATAGTACTTTTTCAGATAAATCCCATTTTGGGTCTAATCGAGAGATAATCCATCATAATCCACTAAATCATAGGTCCCTCTCTGTAGCACATTCTTCACGATATATGGCCCATGCAACACAAGTTCTAACTTACCTGCACTAAGCTTGTCATGATCTTGGTCATCGACCATGACCATATCTCCTTCTACAAAAATGTGAGGTTGAACATTCTTATTGTATTTATTTTTTATTCATTTTTTATATGTCTCGTTAATGAGAGAAACATCACGACGTGTTTCATCCAACTTTCTTAGATACAAAAATTGTTCTTCTTTGGAAGAAGTATGGGGTAGGAGCTCTATGGTGAGTTTCATGAATGGAATCTCACATTAAATCGACAACACTGCTTCCAACCCATATACCAAATGGAAAGGTGTGAATCCAGTGGTAGTTTTAACTGAAGTCTAATAGGTTCAGAGTGTTGAGAAGAGTTGCAAATGCCAATAAGCTTTATTCACCCCCACCATGCATTGAAGCATGGTCTTCGGGAATTTGTTGATGGCTTCAACTTGGTACACAATTCACCCATCATCTAGATTTGAAAATGGGATCAATGATCGATTACAATAGCTTGTGGGACTCTGAAGCAAGTGATGATGTGATTGAACACGAAAAGTGTTGTAGTTTGGCCATCATTAAGAAATGTAGGCTTAGCCTCAACCCATTTAGTGAAATAATTGACTCCGACGATAATATAACCATGCCCCTCAACTAAGGTAGGCTTACATTGCATGAAATCAATACCCCATTTTGCAAAGGGGCCGATGGAGAAAATTGGATGGAGTGGATTTGGGTGGGTACATGTTTTTTTTTTCTGAAAAATTTGATAGGGTGGGCATGTTTTAACGACCTCAATGCAGTATTTGAATATAAAAGGCCAAAAATAACTGACACATAAGATTTTTTGGGTTGTAGCCATCCCAGAAAGATGACCGCCACAAGCTCCAAGGTGAAAAATATTTAATACTTGCTCAGGTTCTTCATGGGTTAAGCAACATAGTATAACAATGTCAATACCTCGATGATACAAAGTGTCTCTAATGATAAGGTAGTACTTTGAATGGTTTCTAACGTGATGTCTCTCGTCACATGAAATACCTGGTTGGAAGATTTGGATCTAGAGATATAGAAGAATGTCTCCATAACATGAGTAAGATGTAATAATAAGGAATAATGACTCATCCAGAAGGGAATCACTAGGCTCATTATCCTCATTAGTATGGGGAATATCGCAAATTAATTTGACAAAAACTAATGATTTATTTTCTTTGGATTTGGAAAACTCGATCGAATTCTTGGAGAATGACGATCCATTTTGAATATTTTCCCCCAAGTACTTCACGAGTCAATATGTGGTACAGGGGGTTTGAGTCAGCATTGACCATGGTAGTGTGAGTCAAAATATAGTGTTGAAACCTTTGGACAACAATGATAGCTACCAAAGCCAACTTTTCAACATGTGAATAAAGGAGTTCAGGACCTGAAAGGAGCCTACTTAAATAGTAGGTCACATGTTGTACATCGTTATCATCTTCTTGTACTAACACCATAACAATAGTGGAAGCATAGGCATCCAAATAAAGGATGTAATCTCTCGCATAGTTTGGGGGATGTAACAATGGTGTATTCGTTAAAGCTTGTTTGAGATCATCAAATGAGTGTTGAGAAATTGCATCTGAGATAAAAGGGACATCTGTTTGCAATAATCTCATGAATCCTTTGGTAATTTCAACATAATTGCAGATAAAACGACATAGAAAGTTGTCCTTCCCTTTCAAACATTGAATTTGGGTGAGATTGTTGGGAGGAGGTAAAGCAAGAATAGATTTGACTTTTAAGGGATCCACCCTAATCCCATCTTTGGATACTACGAAGCCGAGGAGTCTCCCCGATTCAATAGAAAGAATGCATTTTGGGGGTTCAAATGTATGTTGTAATCCCTACATATAATAAATATTGCTCTTATATGACCAATATGATATTTTCAATTAGCCGAATGAACTGGAAAGTCATCAAGATAGTGTTTTACAATATGTTTGATGTCGTGGAAAGCATACGACATAGCCCACTGAAAAGTGGCTCCATCATTTTTAAGGACAAAAGTTAATTTCCAATATGAGAAAGTACCCCATGAGAAGATGAATGTTATCTTTTGTTGATCAACAGGTAAAATATCGATCTGGTTGTAGCTAGAAAAGGCATCAATAAAAGATAAAATGACGCTTCTAGCACAATTATTGATAATTTGGTCGATGAAGGGTGTAAGGTAATTGTCCTTTGGACAATCCTTATTGACATCCCTATAGTCTACACAAACGTGAATTTTCCCTCATTTCTTGGCGACCGGAACAATGTTGGAAACCCATTCGGTGAGAGGTATGGGATAAATAAAACCAAATTTCAATAACTTTTCTGCTTCTGCCTTGATTGTTACAATTTTCTTGGGATGAACGGGGCAAAGTTACATGTGTAACTCCAGGGTAAGTTTTTATTTCACGCACAACGATCGAAGGGTCGATCCTTGGCATTTCTTCATATCTCTAGGTGAAGATGTTGCATAATTATTTAAACAAGGCAATGTAAGTTTCAATCTCTTCAGTTGAACAATTTGCACCTAATTGTATGTTTTCCACAACACCTTATTTTGTGGATATGTCAACACTGATTGTTTGAGATATGTTTCCCAAATTTCCCTCGGATATTGTATCCTAAGTGAGTATCAGATATTGGGGAGTGTTGACAATATCTGTGGGAAATATAGATGAAATATATTTCTCAATTTCATCCAAAATAGGAAGAAAGGATGATTGATGGTGGTTTTCATCCCATGGTTCCTCCTCAATATCAGTCATTTCCATAATGGATTCATTAGATGGAAAAATTTGTAGGATGTAATCAAAAGTGGAGGATAGGGAATCTAACCAAGATGGTAATGAATAAGAATTAGACACCAACTGATGTTCGTCATCAGGTGAGGGAGAGGTATATTGAATGGTGTCGTACTCGAAATATGTAGGACTAAGTGTCATAGTGTCACCCTTTTATTGAATTCTAAGGGACTAGGTACAATCCATGTATCAGATGATTCAAGGGATTGATGTACCATAGTTGGAATCATATTGAGCGTTGCGATATGTTGTGTAGTTTTGGGAATAGGTGTGGGGAAATTTCCTATGAGCGAAGAATATTTTAGTAATCCTACCCTCACACTTTCATAAGTAATTTTTGAATCCCCAAAGAATGGAATATTGTTGGTTGTTTGAGTGCAAGCATTAGGGGTGTAGTAATCTAACTGATCGATGGTCACTATTTTTCCTTGATGAGTTAATTGAACACATTAAAAAACTAAGGAGGCTACAACAATCATGGAATAAAACTAACTTCTTCCAAGAAATAAGTTATAATATAGAGGATATTTGACTACTTCTACATCAACAGAAACAATCCCCCCCCCCTACCCTATTTGAACGACCAATGATTGCAACAATCCATGAGGTCTAAAACCTCACCCATCAAGCATTTTTAACATGGTTGGAGATTGATTAAGACTAGGTGATTGAAGGAATTTCCAAAAGGATAAGGCCATGAAATATGTTGATGCTCCCTCATCCAATATAGTGTGATGAATATGTTGATTATGAACAACAACATCAATTTGGAACGCAATTTGGTGAGAGAGTTTCGATTTATAATTGTCCAAGTTAAAGGTGATATTATTTGATGACTCGAGATATATATCTCCAATGGTTTACAAGAGAGTTCTACATTGGCTAGGAAAGTGTTGCATAACTTCAAGAGTCGACATTGCACAATGTGCTTGAGCCAAATCTTCAACAATGTTGTAGTTCTGGGCAACACGATAATTGGGATTAAAGGTAAATTTTTTTATTGTACTCTTGGACGGATGTAATATAGAGTCAAAATTAGGTTTCTCAATCTCAAGAGGTCCAAATGGAGGGGTAACTAAAGTGGAAGGTGGATTAGTCATAGTTTCATTAGTTACACTTTCCTTACTGGGTTTACTTGCGGGTGTGTCATATTTCGTAGTTCTAGTGGTCAAATATACACCATTAAACATATAAATATGTTCACTTGATGAAGTATCCTCGTTAGGATGATAACATGGGTTGCTTCCTTGTGGAGGTGCAGGATTTTGTGCAACCAATGACTACTAATGTGGAAAAGGATGTGTGAAAACAATGGGTTGCGAATTTGCTTTAAATAATTTAGATACTTCTTCACGGTGGAGACAGTCTCATGTGTAATGATCTTTAGCACATATGAGACATGGAAATTTTGGTTTGCACTATGGTTTATTTTCAACAATACGTGGTTGTGCTTGTGCTTTTTTATTTTCAATTTGATTATTATTTTCTTGGGTTTATTGTTATTTTTCTTTTTTCCCCACTGATTGTGTTGGTGAAGTAGATTGAATTGCATTCACTTGAGATACTTTAGTAGATGTGGAATTTGATGAGAGATGAGTATGCACTATATTCGAGGAAGTTATTGAATGATTGATTGTGCCAATCGATTGCGAGATAGGATGGGTTTTTACAGAACCGATAACACCATCTGAATGAGCAGTGGAGGATGGTTTGGATGGATCGATTGATGTACGAGGAGCATTTGGGATCAGTTCATACAAAGAACCATATTGGGAATAAACCAGATCCAAATACTAGGCACGAGCAATGGCTTCCTCTTCTGTAACTGCACCACCCATTGCTACATCATGAGAAATATGAGGTAATAGAGATATTTTTAACCATTCATCCAACACTTGGGCAGGAATGGTGGCTTTGATGAAATCATGTCATTGTCTCCATTCATGAATATGATCATAAATATGTACAGAGTTAGTATCACAAAGGGAGGTCAATATTTCTTTGTCGGTTTTGTATCTGATGGGAAGTTGGAAATGGGTGAGGAAAGCCATGGAAAGTGAATTTACATCTTTAAAAGTTCCACGTTGTAACTCAATGTACAATTTTTTTGCTGAACCTTCAAGAGTGCGATGGAAAAGACGTAAATGAATAGAGTCATGCATCAATGAGTTTGATGAACACCGCAGATGAAATGTCATGACGTGGTTATTTAGGTCTTCTCCAGGTTTACCGTCAATTTTGGAATATCAGATGGTAATTTGGCTGAATTTATTGGCTAAAAAGGGGAGTGTAATATGGGATTGTTTGTTAATCTCAACAGATCCGATAGATCTAAAGTGGCTAAGAAAGGTAATTGTAGATCAGCCTGAGGATGATATTGGTGAGGCATAGGAAAACCAATAGGACTTTAAACGAGTTGTGGTAGATAGTTGTATCCAGAAGGTCGTCCCATATGTGGTTGTTGTGCATTTTTTCCAACAAAAGTGGGATTCATTTGTTGAGGAATTTGCGTAAAAGGTGAAGGAAAAACCATTTGGCCCTAGGGAGGATAACCAGTGTAGCCCAGGGGAGGATAAAAAGTTTGACCTTGAGGTGGGTACCCATGTTTCCCCTGAGGACAGTAATCAGGTTGACCCTTAGGAGCGTACCCAGGTTGATTCTGAGGAGGGTAAATGATTTGAATCTATGGAGGAAAATATGATTTTCCTTGAGGACCCCAAGTAGGATTCAGGACACCTAGGAAGGGTTGTCCAGAATATAGTCCAGAAGTATTGGGATTTAGACATCTTCCCTATGTGTTGGGATTTGAATATCCTCCTTGATATGGTTGATTAAAAGGTCCTCCCTGGGGTGGTCCCCGAGATTATTGCAGGTTTCCAACAAAATAAGTTTGAAATTGTCCCCCTTGCCATAGGCTGGGTAACAAGTGGTATTTTTCGAGTGAATAGGGGTTTCCCTTCAGTGGGGATTTTCCCACTAACCTAGATTTGTCCCTCGGGAGGGATTTATCTTCTAACAGAGGATTTCCCCCTTGTAGGGACTTGTCTTGCAGTTAGGTTTTGTTTTATGATAGGGTTTTTCATTTTATGATGTGAAGGGGTCCCAACAGGATCTTGTGGCATGTATGAAGTTGTTTCTTGAATAGGGATTGTAGGTGTAACCGTCAAGGTACTTTTCAAATGACTAGGTAATACAAATCCTATTTCACTCGTTATGGTCCTGCATCTGCACCGATGGTGACAGATGTATGTGGAGGGTTAAAGAGTGGTCGGTTAAAATTAATTTTTTTATAAAGATCACGACCCGATGGAGTTATGTATATAGGATAAATAGGAGTTTGATGTGGATCTATCATTTCAGTAGAGTAGATAGGCGTGCTATATTCTTCATTTATATTTGGTTTTTCAGGTTCCATGTCACCTTCTTCATATGGCCTTGATGGTAGCCTAGGATAATCTTCAACTACGATGTTTCCTAAGGATTATACTCAGAGAAGGAGTGGATCGTAAGGGTTTGTCAAAGCTGGGTTTGTAGGAGGGGTAGGACCTTCCTGAACTACTACTATATCTCCCTTAGGATTTTCAATCCAAGAAGTAACAACACTCCCATCATCCAAATAGTTTTCAACCTCCTCACGGTTAGTGTCTTCATGTGATTTAGGAGGTATGGGTTTGTAACCTTCCATAGGAAACCATTTCATCCTACGTGATCACCAAAGACCTTTATCAGCCATAGTACCAATTTTAAGGATATCTAGGGTGAACAAAAAACATTCGCTAAAAAATATAGAAAACCAATAAGCAAAACAATAACTTCTCCCAATGAATGTACTAGTTGGTGATGAAATCCAACATCGTACAGAAAAATTGAGAAGGGGCTAGGATTGAGCAGGTGGATCAGTTACGTTGGTAACCTGCTTAACATACTTATGCCTTGTTGCAAGTTCCCTCACGGGTTTACTCGTGACCCTCCAAGGAGCCCAAGTGAGTTTGACCAACATCTTATCCAGGTACAACAAAGACTTCCCTTCATCGCCACCTCATGTAAAGACCCTAAATATTATGGCCACTAAGGATACCAACTCACAGTCAACCTCTAGGTGGGTATAGTCGACAGTCAGATCTGAACGTATGGGTAGGATATCAAGTCTGAAATTATTCAAAATAAATAAGGACAAATGGACCGGTAAAATCCCGAGGGCCCCGAACAAATTTGAAATTCATGAATCTCCGAGAACAAATAAAAAAAGTTGATTCTCAAGAAGAACCCCCAATATACGATTGTTCCACTATGATTGGTTAATCGTCAGAAGGATAGTCTTTGTTTCTCTCCTGCACACGACCTCATGTTTAACCCCTGTGCGAGAGGGCATCCCAACTATGCTTATACAAAGGTTGGATTTTCTCTCCCTATCATCATATTTTGTGTTTGTATTGAATTCTTTGGATATTTATCCTCACATCCTATTCCAAATATCTATTCCTAGTCTATTGTTGGTGTAAACATCTAAAAAAAAAAATTCTAGTTCAATTTTAATTAGCGCTTATTTTAGTGGTTGTTCATTACTCAAGGGTGAATGATAGTGAAACTGATGATTTTTTGATACTCGACTCCACAAGAAGGTAGAAAAAATGATATGCAAATTTTATTTTCAATGAAATTCTAGTTACGGGAGGGAGAAGAGTTTTTTTTTTCTTTCTTCACTAACAAACACTCAAAAGAAATTAAATTTTTTTATGTTATTTGATCCCAAACAAGAATTCACACATTTTCCAAATGATCAAAAAGAAAAACTTTTCAATATCCAAAACCAATGCATATAAATCCTTCTTTGTTTGATTTTAGATGCAAACTATGATGTTCGCCTAATGATTCGTTCTTTCACTAATAATGAAATAGTTCACTATGAATATTGTAAAGAGTATAAATCAAAAGAGCATACAAACAAAGATATTTGCAACAATAAACAAGAAATCGAAATAAAAAAAAATATCAAAATGCTCAATCAAAGATCCAAAAACACTAAGAAATCAAGTCATACTTTATAGTCTTCAAGAATTGAGTAAGATATCAAAGACAAAGAAATCAATAGACCTGTGATCAACAATCTTTCCTGTGAGTTCCTCTAATCAATTAGATAATTGAGAAGAGTGGAAAAAAGGGAAACCAAATATGAGAGAGAAAGGGCCAATTTTGCAATCAAGAAGGAAAACACAAACTCAATAAAGACTAAAAGGAATGAAGGATAACAAGTTTATAATAAAAAAGGAACCAAGTTCAAACATAAGAAACTCTGAGCTAGAGAGGAAGATCTAAAGACTAGACCCAATAAGAAACAAACTTGAAAATTTCCCTAGAAAGAGGAAATCAATGATAGGGTAACCAAGACACCAGAGCACTATAGTTCTCCGTAGAAGGATTTGGGGGAGTGTCTATCAAGAAGTAGCACCCTGGTTTGAAATGCAGAGCAGGGATAGTTCTGAAGAAAGTTTGAAAAAGACTAAAAAAGATTAATAAGTCAGGAAATTCCAGTGAAAGACTCTGCAAGACAACTTGCAAAGACAAGGAAGATGAAATTTTCAAACCAAATCAACAAGTATGATCTAAGGATATGCAAAAGTCTCGGACGAACCAAGGGAAGAAAAGCTGAAAGTTCATTCCACAGTGGAGTCGGCAATTTATGTTATAGAAATATTCCCCTACAAACATGTGAACTTTCCCTTGGATTACAGACCCCTATACCAAGACAAAAAATTACATTTCGACATTGCCATTCCCATAAATTCATTTTTTTCAACAAAAAAGAGAGGAGGGGGGGAAGTATGATGTACCTTTTTTATGACGTTTGTCCAAGCTTCTCCAATCAATACCTACAATGGATAGAAATAAACAAACAATTATATCATACTCTAATGGATTAGACAAAATCAATTTATCTATGCAGATTGAGACAACCATAAACAAGCACATGAAAACACACTCTTGAAGGAAATATGCTAAGTATATTAATGAGAATTAGAAATGAAAACTTACAATCTTCGGATGGTGTTGCAACAACCTCTCTAAGTCCTCCTTATCCATCCCTTTCTCAAAAGATCCACAATCAAAATAACAATGCTTTGCTTATTTCTCCTCCTTTTCACCATGGAAATGCCCCCATTTATAGGCTTTGAGAGGCTCAAGCCCAATGAGTATATTTGGAATTGGTTGAGGATATGGCTCCATTAGTTGTGATATCTTCCTTAGATGCAGCGATGGAGTCATATTCGAGCCAAACTAACCCAACCCATCCATAATTGTCTTTAGAGGAAAATGGGATTTCTTCGAAGATTCCCTCAACCAACACAACGCTCCCTTAAAGTGGACGACAGAGCATTGTAGCACCCCTTTACATGGTCAAGGAGCACTATCTCTCCCTATGTCACGGGAATGTTGATCTTCCAAAATGTCAACAAGATAAACAATTCCCTAGGTAAAATACATCTTTTGACTGTCAGATGATGGGGCTTCCTCCTCCAACATGTTTTAGGGGTTGTAGCAAGTGTTTTTATGGTGTCATTTGAGATGTGACACTTAACACTTGCGATAATAAAAATTCAATACTCGCGACACTTACAACACTTGCGACAATGAAAGTGCGACACTTACGAAACTGTCAAAGTGAGGAATTTTGATGTGTAACACTCAACAATAAACTTCTTACTTGGGATAATGGTACCAAAAGAGTTTGTTGCAGACCTAATCGATGTTCTTTATGTAAAGAAAATTCATAATCCATAGATCACTCATTTATTTCTTGTCCTTATGCAATCCAGGTAATGAAGATGGTAAAGGAGAAGTTGAATGCCAACTCAAGATAGAACAGATACAACCATGAAGAATGATTTAAGGAGTGGATCCAAGACAGGTCGGTCAAGCTATACGCAGGCCTACCGAGCATATTTATCTCCAACATTTAGTGGGCATGGATTAGTTTCATTTTAAAGGATAAGTATGTTCCTCCAGAAATAACACTAGCTATCACTCTCAACTAGGGTACATAATTCAAAGAAGACATGTAAGTAAAAAACCCTCGAACCCTCGATCCTCCAACAATTGACAATGAGATTGCTTGGGGGTACTTCGTCGGGGAAAGTCAGGTACACCCCCTATGTGCAGAGTTATTGTTGTTCTTTATACAAACCAAAACCATTATTTGTTTATTAGGTATGATCTCGATAGAAGCATGGGAAAAAACAGTATCTAAATTTTTATAGAAGCTAAAAAATCATGTTTATATAAGTTAAAAATTTATGTTTATTAAATATATATCTATCTCAAACATGGCTATGACTATATATCCTATTAAAGTACTAGGTTATCCTATAAATCTTGAGTGGGTCTAATGGTTAAGAACATGTGCATGTGTTTCCTCATAAGATGTCAGGTAGGGTATGTATACTGCATAAAAAGATATCTATAAATTTTGATTTTAATTTTTATTATTTAAACTTAAAAACAATTATTTAAAGATTAATTACTTTATATAGATGGTCTTAATGGACGTTAAACATCATCATCATCATTATTAAGAATTCACCAAAATTATATTTTTAATTATTCTATAATTTTATCAAAATTGTTGGTTTCAAATTTAACTATTCTCTCACCATTCTAATTATTGAACTTATTTTTTTATTTTTTTTATTTCTTACCATTTAATTAAATTTATCAAACTTTGAATTTTCAATTTTTAGTTATTCTCTCATACTTATATTATTTTAGAGATTTAATAAAATTCATTAAATTTTAAATTTACTATTTTTATTTATTCACTTATAATTATATTATTTTATCTATTTAATTAAATTTGTTATTTTTAAAATTAATTACTTTTTATTTCTTACCATTTAATTAACGTTAATAAACCAATAAAAAAGTAAATAATAATCACATTCCTTAAAACATTCCAAGAATCCCTTCAAACTTAAAAAAATGAAATGAAAATAGTGAATACTAATCACATTGCTTAAAACAATTAAAAATTCCATTCAAACTGAAAATTTGAAATGAAAAACATCACGAATATGAATCCAATCGACACTTTACAGATTACATCTTTAAGATGAACGATGCTACTTTTAAAAATAAATACACCCCAAAAATTGACGAACACTTGAACAGTTTATTGGATCAAATATTTCCTTGTAACGTCAAAAGTATTATGCCACCAACACATGAAAGGTGTGCATTAATTAATTCTAGCAACAAAAATATTATTGGACAAAAGCTTTTTGTTTCATAGAAACTAGCACAACAGTTAAATAGAACGTCAAAGCTTGATAAGATGAAACGAATCCTTAAAATAATATATTAAATTTTATTATTGATTAACAAATAAATTGTTGAGCTTCATTTATCTGGTTTTAATATTTTAATTTATGTTAATCACTTACATGGCAATCAGTTAGCGATCAAAGTAATTTTTAAATATGATTAGGTAAATGTAAAAAAGTAAACACATAAATGGATGTCTTTATAATAGCTAGGAAGTTAATGATTGAAATCAGAATCATTTATTTTGTGTGACTACTAAAAATATTCCAGCCATATTTAATTCTGTCAATAAAAAACTTATTAAGCACTAAATCCCTATTAAATCTGCCCATTATCAATATGTGTACGCCTTTCAAAGTAACCAGTCAATTTGTGCATTTAGTTGTTTCACAATTCTATGGGAAGAATTCCTAAGTGTAATCAGCTAATTAAAAAATAACAAATAATAAATGAGCATTTAATTGTTTCACAATTCTATGGAAAGAATTCCTTAGTGTAATCAGATAATTAAAAAATAACAAATGATAAATGATATAAATAGTGTGTTTTTTTCAACAATTTATGAAAAAAATATGGTTCACTGTCTTTTCATTCTCTCTCTTTCTTAGAGGACCAATAATATACATTTAAGAAACAGAATGCACTCTACAGTAATGTAATGATTTGCTCACTGTATACATGGTGAAAGGTGATTAATGTTCCCCACCCAAAAGGCCTGGTTTGGACACTGAAGATATAAATGACACCGCAATATTCATCCAGAAGGCCTGGTTTGGACACTGAAGATATAAATGACACCGCAATTCACGGGGACCTGGTTTGGACTGTGAAGTTATAAATGCAATAAAACGGCACCGCCATTCACGGGGTCTGGTATACTGGATAAAACAAAATGGAACCGCAATTCACGGGGCTGGTATACTTAATTATGGTTAAAAAAACTCAATTATGCTGAAAATTTTATAAAATACTTTGATTATATCAAAATAATCACTCAAATTTATTAATATAATAATTTTTAGCTTAAAAATTCACATTTATCCTATCTAAAAAATGACATAAAAATAAATAGAATTTGTTATTTTCTTGTTTAACTGTTCTACAAAATGATTTTTTTTATATAGATTTAGCATGCTGAAAAACTTATAAGACACTTTGATTATACCACTAGCACAGCCGACTCGCTACTGGAGAACGCCGAAAGGTATCGGCCACTGAAAGGTCGCTGTGCTAGTTGAAACGACGCCCAGCTTTCACTGCATCCAGTTACCACTGCCGTAGCTACCACTGCATCCAACTACGAACGCTTAATCTCAAGGAACGTGGCAATGCAAAGTTTTATACATATTAATTTTTCTTAATTAGTTAACCTGTCAATCAATGGTTAGAGAAGTAATTTCTTAATCATATTAAGTAAATGTGAAAAAGCAAACAAGGTAACTAAAGTATTCAGAAATGCAAGGAAGTTATGAGCATTAAATTTTATCCATTGATTAGAGAGTATGACTAAGAATATGTCAGCATCTTCAATTGTTAATCATAAGATTAGAATTTTAGACTAAAAAGTGATTAATTGTGCCCATTATTAATAAGTGTATGCCTTTAGAAATAAAACTAATCACTAAAATCTACAAATATAATAATTTTTGGCTGAATTTAAAATAAATAGGTGTATGCCTTTAGAAGTAAAACTAATCACTAAAATCTACAAATATAATAATTTTTGGCTGAATTTAAAATAAATGTGACCCAAAACATAAAAAAAAAAATCATTTCCTATTAAAAAAAATTACTGCTTTCCTTTATCACTCAGCTTCACAGTTATGAGTTTTAGGTTCATATCGAAGTCAAGAGTAATTTGCATTATTATGAAATGACATGTACAGCGAGGACATAAGTTTTCCGTCGAAACTGCCACGTGGAGCGCTCGACCTTTCTCAATGATTAAGATTTGAGAAAGCAATGATATTGAATTAATAAATGGTGCCGTACCGTGGCGCAGCTGCTATAAAATCCATGTCCCACAAGCTCAAACTTGCAACTCCCTCCTTCGTTTGCCTTTTCGGTTACTTCTTTCTCTTCCCTTGATTCGATTTCATATACATTCCAGCCAGGATTTGATTCTTGATGGCAAAGGCTGTAGCATTGCTTTTTATAGTTATGATTGGTGCAGCAGCCACCATGCCCACGCTAGTCATGGCAAGCAGCAGTTATAACAGTCCTCCTGCGGCAAGGGTACCTGGCGTCCCGCGTAGGGTAAGTAGCCCTGCAGGGGGCAGATCAGGCGGAGGAAACTCATCATGTCCTTTAGATGCAGTGAAACTGGGAGCCTGCGTTGATTTGCTGTGGGGTTTGGTGCACATAGGCATTGGAGATTCTGCTGTCAACCAGTGCTGCCCACTGTTGGGAGGCGTTTTAGAGTTGCAGGCAGCGCTGTGCATCTGTACAACTATTCGCCAGAAACATCTGAACCTCAGAATCATTCTCCCACTAGCTTTGGAGCTTTTTGTTCAATGCGGCATTAACCCTCCTCCCGGATTCAAATGCCCGCCTCTAGCCTAGGAAGCTAAAATGCATGCCACGTCATTGTTTACTCCAATTTCATTAATTTAAATAGATCCATTTGCTCTGGGTGGGTCTAAAAAGGAATGAATACACGATGCCGACATTGATTGTGGAATGCGCGCAGGTGAAATGGTGTGAAAATAATCAGCGTACGAAAATATCGAAAGGGTGAGTTCTAGGGGACGTTAATCACCATAATGTATTGTAGTATATAAAATTGAGCATATCGATCTCTGAATTTTAGTATTTTTTATCTTATTTTATTATAAAAATAAAATGATTTCGTTGCTTATTATAATGGCGTACTATAGTAGCAGATCGTTGTGAATATTGGAACTACAGAATTACCTTTCAGATTTCTAATATGAGTGTGTATTTCACATAATTTTCAGTATACGTAATATGTAGATGTATATACTTGTATAAATGTGAGTTGTTTATTTTTAACCATTCATCCAACAACYGATTAGCAATGGTATCTTTGATGAAATATTGTTGTTTTATCCATTCATGAATATGATCAGAAATGTGTACGGAGTTAGTCTGACAAAGGGAGGTCAACATAATTTTCAGTATACGTAATATGTAGATGTATATACTTGTATAAATGTGAGTTGTTTATTTTTAACCATTCATTCATCCAACAACTGATTAGCAATGGTATCTTTGATGAAATATTGTTGTTTTATCCATTCATGAATATGATCAGAAATGTGTACGGAGTTATGGTATCTTTGATGAAATATTGTTGTTTTATCCATTCATGAATATGATCAGAAATGTGTACGGAGTTAGTCTGACAAAGGGAGGTCAAGAGTTTTGTGTCAGTTTTGTATCTGATGGGAAATTTGAAATGGGTGAAGAAAGCCATGGAAACTGAATTTAAATCTTTAAAAGTTCTGTGTTGTAACTCACTGTACCATTTTTCTGCTGAACCCATAAGAGTACGATGGAAAAGACGTAAATGAATAGTCATGCATCAATGAGTTTGATGAACACCACAGATGAAATGTCATGACGTGGTTATTTGGGTCTTCTTCAGGTTTACTGTCAATTTTGTAATATCATATGGTAATTTGGTTGGAATTATTGGCCAAAAAGGGGAGTGTAATATGGGATCATTTGTTAATCTCGATAGATCCGATAGATCTAAAGTAGCTAAGAAAGGTATCTGTCAATTAGCTTGAGGATGATATTGGTGAGGCATAGGAAAACAAGTAGGACTTTAAACTAGTTGTGGTGGATAGTTGTATCCAGAAGATCCTCCCATATGTGGTTGTTTTGCATTTTGGCCAACAAAAGTGGGATTCATTTGTTGAGGAATTTGCATAAAAGGTGAAGGAAAACCCATTTGGCCCCAAGGAGGATAATCAGTGTATCCCAGGGGAGGATAGAAAGTTTGACCTTGAGGTGGGTATCCAGGTTTCCCCTGAGGAGGGTAACCAGGTTGAACCTAAGGAGGGTACCCAGGTTGATTCTTAGGAGGGTAACTGATTTGACTCTATGGAGGAAAATATGATTTTCCTTGAGGACCCCAAGTAGGATTCAAGACACCTCGGAAGGGTTGTCCAGAATATAGTCTAGAAGGATTGAGATTTAGACATCTTCTCTATGGGTTGGGATTTGAATATCTTCCCTGATATGGTTGATTAAAAGGTCATCCCTAGGGTGGTCCACGGGATTGTTGTGGGTTTCCAACAAAAGAAGTTTGAAATTGTCCCCCTGTCATAGGTTGGGTAACAAGTGGGATTTTTCGAGTGAATAGGGGTTGCCCCCCAGTGGGTATTTTTCCACTAACCTAGGGTTGTCCCTCGAGGGGGATTTTTCTGCTAATAGAGGATTTCCCCCTAGTAGGGACTTGTCTTGTAGTTAGGTTTTGTTTTATGATAGGGATTTTCATTCTATGATGTGAAGGGGTCCCAACAGGATTTTGCGGCATGTATGAAGTTGTTTCTTGAATAGGGATTGTAGATGTAACCATCAAGGTACTTTTAAAATGTATAGGTAATACAAATCCTATTTCACTTGTTATTTTTTTTCAAGTGGTAGCAGTATTGATTTTTTTTCGAGAGGATGTTTAGCGTACTTACTCGATGGTCCTGAATCTATGCCGATGGTGACAGATGTATGTGGAGGGTTAAAGAGTGGTCGGTTAAAATTAAATTTTTCATAAAAATCACGACCCGACGGATTTATCCATATAGGATAAATAAGATTTTGATGTGGATCTACCATTTCAGTAGAGCAAACATGAGTGGTATATTCTTCATTTAGATTTGGTTTTTCAATTTCCATGTCACCTTCTTCGTACGACCTTGATGGTAGCCTAGGATAATCTTCAACTACGATGTTTCCTGAGGAGTCTACTCGGAGAAGGAGTGGATCGTAAGGGTTTGTCAAAGATGGGTTTGTAGGAGGGCTAGGACCTTCATGGACTACTACTATATCTCCCTTAGGATTTTCAATCAAAGAAATAGCAACACTCCATCATCGAAATAGTTTTCAAACTCCTCATGGTTAGTGTCTTCATGTGATTTAGGAGGTATGGGTTTGTAACCTTCCATTGGAAAATATTTCATCCTATGTGATCGTCGAAGACCTTTATCAACCATAGTACCAATTTTAAGGATAGCTAGGGTGAACAAACAACATTCGCTAAAAAATATAGAAAACTAATAAGAAAAACAATAACTTCTCCCAATGAATGTAGTAGTTGGTGGTGAAATCCAACTTCGCAAGAAAAAAGTGAGAAGGGGCTAGGATTGAGTGGGTGGATTAGTTATGTTGGTAGCCTGCTTAACATACTTACGCCTTGGTGCAAGTTCCCTCATGGGTTTACTCATAGGTTACCCTCCAAGGAGCTCGAGTGAGCTTTAGCAACGTCTGATCCAGGTACAAAAAATACTTTCCTTCGTCGCCACCTCATGTAAATACCCTAAATATTATGGCCACTAAGGATACCAACTCGCAGTCAGCCTCTGGGCAGGTACAATCAACAGTCGGGTCTGAACATATGGGAAGGGTATTAAGTCTGAAATTCTTCAAAAGAACTAAAGACAAATGGACCAGTAAAATCCTGAGGACCCCGAACGTATTTGGAATCCATGAATCTTTGAGAACAAATAAAAAAAGTTTATTCTGAAGAAGAACCCCCAATATATGATCGTTCCACTATGATTGGTTAAGCCTCAAAAGGATAATCTTCATTACTCTCTCGCACATGACCTGATGTTTAAACCCTGTGTGAGAGGGGATCCCAACTATGCTTATACGAAGGTTGTATTTTCTCTCCCTATCTTAATATTTTATGTGTGTATTGAATGCTTTCGAGACTTTTCCTCACAGCCTATTCCAAATCTCTATTCCTAGTCTAATGTTGGTGTAAATATATAAAAATAAAATTTTCTAGTTCAATTTTAATTAGCAATTATTTTAGTGGTTGTTCATTACTCAAGGGTGAATGATAGTGAAACTGATGATATTTTGATACTCGACTCCACAAGAAGGTAGAAACAATGATATGAAAATTGTATTTTCAATGAACTTCTAGTTATGGGAGGGAGAATAGTATGTTTTTTCTTTATTCACTAACAAACATTGAAAAGAAATGAAAAAACTTTATGTGATTTGTTCCCAAACAAGAATTCACACATTTTCCAAATTATCAAAAAGAAAAAAATTTCAATATCCAAAACCAATGCATATAAATCCTTCTTTGTTTGATTTTAGATGTAAACTATGATGTTCGTCTAATGATTCGTTCCTTCACTAATAATGAAATAGCTCACTATGAATATTGAAAAGAGTATGAATCAAAAGAGCATACAAAAAACATACTTGCAATAATAAACAAAAAATCGAAATAAAAGCAAATATCAAACTGCTCAATCAAAGATCCAAAAACACCAAGAAATCAAGTCATACTTTATAGTATTCAAGAATTGAGTAAGAGATCAAAGACAAAGAAATCAATAGACCTATGATCAACAATCTTTCATGTGAGTTCCTCTAATCAATCAGATAATTGAGAAGAGTGGCAAACAGGAAATCAAATCTGAGAGACAAAGGGTCGATTTTGCAATCAAGAAAGAAAACACAAACTCAATAAAGAATAAAAAGAATGAAGGATAACAAGTTTATAATAAAAAAGGAACCAAGGTCAAACAAAAGAAACTCAGAGCTAGAGAGGAATATCTAAAGACTAGACCCAATAAGAAACAAACTTGAAAAGTTTCCTAGAAAGTGGAAATCAATGCTCTGTTAACCAAGACACCAAAGCACTGTAGTGCTCCCTAGAAGGCTTTGGGGGAGTGTTCATCAATAAGTAGCATCGTGGTTTGAATTGTAGAGGAGTGATAGTTCTGAAGAAAGTTTGAAAAAGACTAAAAAATATTAATAACTCAGGAAATTTCAGTAAAAGGCTCTGCAAGAAAACTAGCAAAGACAAGGAAGATGAAATCTTCAAACGAAATAAAAAATTATGATCTAAGGATATGCAAAAGTCTCGGATGAACCAAGGGAAGAACAACTAAAAGTTCATTCCACAATTTAATCACCAATTTCTGTTATAGAAATATTCCCCTGTGGACAGGTGAACTTTCCCTCCGATTACAGACCCCTATACCAAAACAAAAAATTACATTTGGACACTACCATTCCCATAAATTCATTTTTTTCATCAAAAAAAAGAGAAGGAGGGCAAGTATGATGTACCTTGTTTATGATGTTTGTCTAAGATGCTCCAATCTATGAGCTCTAATAAGTACCTACAATGGATAGAAAGAAACGGACAATTATATCATACTCTAATGAATTAGACAAAATCAATTTATCTATACAGATTGAGACAACCATAGACAAGCACATGAAAACACACTCTTGTAGGAAATATGCTAAGTGTATTAATGAAAAATTAGAAAGGAAAACTTACAATCTTCAGATGGTGTTGCAACAACCTCTCTAATTCCTCCTTGTCCAGCCCTTGCTCAAAAGATCCATAATCAAAATAACAATGCTTTGCTTATTTCTCCTCCTTTTCACCATGGAAATGCCTACATTTATAGGCTTTGAGAGGTTCAAACACCTTGAGTATATTTGGAATTGTTTGAGGATATGGATCCATTAGTTGTGATATCTTCCTTAGATGCAACCATGGATTCATATTCGAGCCAAACTAACCCAACTTGTCCATAGATTTCTTTAGAGGAAAATGGGATTTCTTCCAAGATTCCCTCAACCAATACAATGCTCCCTTAAAGTGGACAACATAGTGTTGTAGCACCCCCTTAACATGGTCAAGGAACACTATCTCTCCCTATGTATGAGCAAGGGAGCATTGATCTTCCAAAATGTCAACAAGATGAACAATTCCCTAAGTAAAAGACATGTTTTGACTATCAGATGATGGGGCTTCTTCCTCTAACATGTTTTAGGGGTTGTATCAAGTGTTTTTATGGTTTCATTCGATATGTGACACTTACAACACTTGCGATAATAAAACTGCAATACTTGCGACACTTACAACACTTGCGACAATGAAAGTGCGACACTTACGAAACTGTGAAAGTGAGGAATTTTGATGTGTAAGACTCAACAGTAAAATTCTTACATGGGATAATGGTAGAAAAAAAGTTTTTTGCGGACCTGATTGATGTTCTTAATGTAAAGAAAAATCATAATCCATAGATCACTTATTTATTTCTTGTCCTTATTCAATCTAGGTAATGAAGATGGTAAAGGAGAAGTTGAATGCCAACTCAAGTCAGAACAAATACAACCAATAAGAATGCTTTAAGGAGTGGATCCAAGACATCTTGGTCAAGCTATACGCAGGCCTACTGAGCATATTATCTCCAACATTTGGTGGGCATGGAATAACTTCAGTTTAAAGGATAAGTATGTTCCTCCAGAAATAACACTAGTTATCACCCTCAACTAGGCTACAAAATTCAAAGAAGACCCGAAAGTAAAAATCCCTTGAACCCTTGATCCTCCA
>ML781440.1:1157279-1185951 GCA_009831015.1 Picea engelmannii
TATATAGATATATATATATATATATATATATATATATATATATATTTTTAAACTCTTATCTATTTTAAAGATTTATGTATACATTCAATCCCAACTAAATGCTCCAACTAAGTGCTTTTAGAACCAAGGGATATTTGGACAAATGATGCTAATAAAAATAACAATAATAAAAAATGAACAATCTTACTGCTGGATATTTTGGCTAGAACAATCTTACGGTTGGATCTTTTGGCTACTAATATTCATAAAATAAAATAAAATATATTTTTTTATTATCATATATGTATATACAACACTATATAAGCAACAAACTTCGCATTAACAATAGGGAGGAGTATCATTCCTCAAACAATGTTTCAAGGTAATTTTATATAATAGGTATCTGTTCTTTGATTTTAAGATTTCACAAGATCTTAGCTTTTACAAAATGTGACTCGTTTGAAATTTCGAGGTTGATTAGGTTATCTATCGAAACAAAATTATGAAAAAATAAACACTATGTGTAAATATTAACGACATAGTTCAAAGGATTTTGTAATATTATAATTTTTTAAACAAAATTATGAAAAAAATAAGGATTTTGTAACATTGTAATTTTTTAAACAAATTTAAAAAGGTCCTCAAAATTTTCTGATGGAGAGTGTGACATTAATCTTTAATGTTATATACAATTCTATAATATTTTCTATTATTACATAAAAAATAAAGAACATTTCATAGTTTAGTATTCAAGTGATTGTAATTTTTTTCTTATTTATCCAGCCAATTATATGTTGACTAAATATAATATTTATAATAAATTTCCCAACTAAATATAATATTTATAATAAATTTATATATATGTGGGAATTTAGTTTAATATAAGATATTTTATCTACATATATATCTCAATTATTTTATAACCTTTGAAATAATAAATTTGAATTTAGCATCATCTATGCTAATATAAATAAAGATCAGTATATGTCTCAATTATTTTGTAACTTTTGAAATAATAAATTTGAACTTAGCATCGATGTATGCTAATATAAATAAAGATTAGTATTCGATCCATATAATATAGATTGTACTAAAATATATAAATAACACTTTTGAAATTAAAATTAAGAAAATATAATATTAGAAAAATTATAATTTTAGAGATTATAGAATTTTTTAAAATAAAATTTATTTATCATTTTTTTTAATATGTTTTTAGAATATTAAAAATTGTTAAAATGATAACATTAATTATTTTTCAAAGTTTAGATTTTTTTTTTTTTTCAATTTTATATGACAAGTAGAATATACATAAATATACATAATTATTATGTATCAACCCAACTATATTTAATCTACATAAATCTACATAATGATTAAATATACATAATGATTATGGATCAACCTAATTATATAAAAATCAAAATCAATTTCAGCTCTAGTATCCTTGAAATGGTTAAGATTAAGACTTTAATGAGGTGGTGTTCTTCAATTCAATATATAGAGAAAGGTATATAATTAAGGTATATAATTGTTTATTACATTGAGTATATAGGAATTCAAAGTCACATGGAAGGATTGTCACATAGCACTAGTCACAATAGTGTAGCATAGTAATAGTCACAAATTACTATAGTAAAAAAGTATTAATAATGTTATAAGGAAATTGTCGTGAGAAAAGTTAAAGAGATAGACATTTATATGGTAGAAACAATTCTAAGATGTACATATGTTGGGCATATTTGAGAATTTTAAGAAAGACATGTGATATAATTTTTATTTTACATTTAATTTTGACTATTGTCATTAACATAATGATTATGATATGTAATACATATTTATATAATATCACTATAAACTTAATAAATAAATCAAATTATAAAATAAAACAAAAAAATATTACTCACTTGCACATATTAGTACTTTGAACATAAATAAATTACAAAATTTGAAATGTGATCTCCCAAAATTTGCAATCATACCCCAAAACCAAATAGACTAGAAAATATGCACTAGTCCACACCTTAATGGCTTCACGCATGTCCATGTAGGGATTTACTTTTGTCATTAATAAAAGTAAAAGAAAAAAAATGATGGAGGATACACTTGCTACTCTACTGTAGCACATTGATACAAGATCATAATCATATTATTATGTCAGGTCCTTGAAATCAATTTGGTAGGGATGCACCTAAACTTATTCAAATTTGATCACCCATTTGGTTGGGCATGCATACATTCTAGAATTTGACATATTGTCAAAATGGAGTACAATGGTGTTTCTAGAACTACTTTGATGTAGGAGCATCGTCAGCAAAGCCACATGGGATGACAACACAACACCTAGCGGCCTTTTGAGTAAAATTTTAAATTTTGAAAGATGGTGTATCTCAAAGAACTTCTGAGTAAATGATGAATCAAAGAAGTTTTAATGTTGGGAGGTTGAACGATCACGTCAAACTAGGAGATCAGATCGTCCTTCAGTTATTTGATTTTGGCATGGATATCATGATTCATCTTAAATTATCTGTCGCAGACGTTTATTGTAATAGGACTAAGTAGATGTAAGATTTTATTTTTGATTAGATAGGTAGTTGGAGGAAACCTAAGAGGACCTCTTGTATAAGTAGATGCAGTATGTGCCTCAATAGGGCAGCAAATTAGTAAGAGATGGTTGTTACTGAATGTAATTTGTTTTTACCAGAGTTTTAGCCATTTACACTTGAATGAATATAACAGAGGGATACTGATCCAATGCATGGTGTTGCTATTGTTTATAGTTTCCCTGTTATTTCCTGTTTTCATGAATGAATGAGTTATGTTGTTGAAAGTATGAAACTGTGAAGCATTTGGATAAGCTTCAATTGTTTCTCTTCTTTGAGTTCATGCAATGTGTGCATTCAGTCTGCAAGGAGTGCATTGACAGAGTCTGTTTCGACTCAGAAGCTCAGAAGAGGTAGCGTGAAACTTCCATTTGCAAGAAGTGCAAAGGGATTGTTGCAAGGTGTGCACATTCGCCTGCAAGAAGCTAAGTCTTGTGTAAGAATTTGTTGCAAGGAGTGCACAGGTCCGAAGTTCAAATAAGTGTCGAAGTAGCCCTCTTAGGAATCAAAGGGTTCATGAAATAAAGATCAAGAGAGACAGCGGGGATAAATATTCAAAGGGAGTGAAGCTTTGATGGTTTCATGAGTTATCGGTCAAGATCTGTCCAGGAGGGAGAAGGATCATTCCAGGTCGTCGAATCTCGGTAAGGTGCATAAGATTTAAGTCTCTGTGTGCACATAGGAGCGAGGATTCGTCGAAGTCCCGAGGAGGTTAGGGTCTGTCCATCATCCAGAGGGACAGGTGGCATGAGATTTGAGACTTCGAGGAAAGTCACTTCAGAAGATTTAAGTTGTGGAGTGTGACAAACTCCTGAAGTCCCAAAGAGCCGAAGTGAATCGTGGTCATCAGATCCAGAAGGACATGTGTCAATAGATCGTGAAATCCGGGTGAAAGCACTATGGGAGAAATCGAAGGTGGAGAGTTTGAAACTTCTGAAGCCCGAATAGCCGATGTTGTTTGTGGTCGTTGATCTGTGGGAAACAGATGTCGACAGATCGTGAACTCCGGGAGAAAGCACTCCAGGAGAAAGAAAAGATGGAGAGGTTGAAACTCCCGAAGGCCGAAGTCCTGAAGAAGACCAGACTCATTGATTTGGTTAGACGTGTGGTGCTTGATCCAAAACTTCAGGTACGGAGTACTCTGGGAAAAAATGAAGTTTGGAATATCCCAAACTCCTGAAGTGTGAAGTCGTGAAGTATATCTCGACCATTGGTTGTGAAGTGGGATGTGGAATGTTGATCTGGTCTCGGTTAAAAGTTTTGAAGTCATGAAGCTTCAGGAGGTTAAGCCCCTGGTCACAGCCTAAGGTCACATGCAAATAAGGGCTAGTGGAAGGAGCTAGCACCCATTGGGGTTAAGATTTGGAAAAAGGTGCTAAGAACGTAGGGCTCGCAGGTACCATCAATCTATGAATGAAAATTAATGGTGGGGAATCATTCTGGAGAGTGGAGATGAAGTTAGCGGACTTGCTAGTTCATAGCCCGTAATTCACCAACATCGTTGACCTTGTTGGGATGGGATATTAATGACCATGATTAGATCGCGTTGGGAGATCACTTTTATGATTGTGGATATTGAGTCCTCTAATAAAGAGCGAGCATGTTGGCACCCCGCAATCACTGTGAAATGTCGATCGATGAACAAATCGATAATGACCATATCATGATTGTGAAAACCTGAGGGACGAAGAAAGATGATCATACCATAGCGAGTGAGTACCATACATCCTACGCCTCCGATGATAATAGGGCCTATGTTTGATTTAGATTGAGACTAGTAAGGTCTCAAGGAGATAATCTAGCTTGAGGAGACTAAGATCATTAACCAGGAGGTCATGAAGCCCCGAGCGAGAGTTGGGGGGGTCTACACCAAGTGGTATCAGAGCTAACAAGAACTCAAATTTGTACTCAGTGTGTGATAACCAGTCAGCACAATGCCACCGAGGAGACACGTAGAGACACTTGTAGCCAATTGCAATGTAAAACGAGAAATGAGAGAACTTTGTGCCAAATTGGAAGTGATGGAAGCAACATAGAGGAGAGCACCTGATGCTCGAGATGTCAATGAGGCAGAAAGTGAAGATACAAAGGTTGAAGAAGATGAAGAGGGATATTTTATCAAATAAGGCTTACTGAAAGTTGTTGTGAAGTTGGGAGCTAGAGAAAATATAGACATCCCAATGTATGAAGGCAATTTGGATGCTGAAGAGCTATTGGACTAGATAAGGTCCATGGACAAGTATTTCAAATATGAAGATGTCAATGAGGAGAATAAGGTCAGAAACAATATCACCAGGTTTAAAGGACATGCAGCACTATGGTGGGATCAACTATAGGTTGACCGACGAAGAAAAGGTAAGAAAAAGATTAAGAGTTGGGATAGAATTGTAGCCAAGTTGAAGGCTAAGTTCATGCCCAAGGATTACTAGATAAATTTGTTTGAGAAGATGAAGAACCTGAGACAGAAAGGAATGACATTGAAAGAGTAAACAAAAGAGTTTTACAAGATGAACATCGGGACTGGACATAGGGAGAGACTCGATGAAGAGAAAATTTTTAGGTACATAAATGGCCTGAGATATGAGATCCAGGATGAAATCAACATGATGTCGTTGAGGAATGTAGAGGAGTCATATCAATATGCACTTAATACAGAGGAGAAGTTGGCTAGAAAACAAAGCCAACGAAGCAGAGGTAGAAGCCCGAACAGAGGTAAAGGAGTTTCCCATGATAAGGCACAAAAGCCCAAGGGTGAGGATTAGAAGACCCACAATCACTCAGAAAGAGGAGGAAGCTCTAGAGGGAGACAACCTAGTAGAAGAAATTATTTTTCCATAGTAAGAGGAAGAAGTAGAGGAGGAGAGATAAGATTTTATACATGTGGAAAACTAAGACAGAAGTCTTGGGAATGTCCCGGGGAGAAGAAAAGAGGAGGTGAAGCTCATGTTTCAGAAGCACATAGAAGGAATGTTGAAGCAGAAGGTGCAGAGGATGGAAAATATCTGATGTTGAGGAAGGTTCTCTTGAAGCCAAAACTAGAAGTTGAAAAACCAGTGCAGAGGAACAGTTTGTTTGGGGAAACATGCAAGACTAAAGACATAGTATGGAAGGTGATAATTGATAGTGGGAGCACATATAATCTAGTATCCATAGAGATGGTGGATAAATTTGAACTAGAGACAACTTCACATCCAAATCCATATAAGGTCTCATGGTTGCAAAAATGACACCAGGTAATGGTAACTAAACAATGCCTTGTTGAATTTAAAATAGGTGGATATAGAGATGAGATTCTGTGTGATGTAATTCCCATGGATATATGTCACATTTTGTTGGGGAGACCATCACAGTTTGACAGTAATGTCATTCATGATGGGAGAAGGAACACCTACACTTTGGAAAATAATGGTAGAAAACACATGTTGTTAGCAATAGAAGAGAAGAAAGTCAAGGAAGAATCAAGCACAAGCATACTTCTCATGAGTGGGAAGGAACTCCTGAGTGAAGTCAAGAAGGAACATGAGATGCAGTTTGTTTTGGTGAGGATACCCATAGTTTTCCTTACAAGTACTTCTATGGAAGATTTTCGTGAGGAAGTTCAGGAGCTGTTGGATAATTTTGTTGACATAGTAGTGGATGAGTTTCCTAACTCATTGGCACCCATAAGAAGTATCAACCATCATATTGAATTGATACCAGGAGAAAGTCTGCTGAACAAAGAAGCATATAGATTGACACCTCAAGAGAATAAGGAGTTAAAGAAACAATTCCAGGAATTGTTGGACAAGGGTTTGGTCAGAGAAAGCTTGAGTCCATGCGTAGTACCAATTGTGTTGAGTCCAAATAAGGATAGACGATGGAGAATGTGTACAGAGTCAAGAGCCATAAACAAGATCACCATCTAATACAGATTTCCTTTGCCTAGGATGGATGACTTAATGGATTTCTTAAGTGGAGATTTTTTTTTTTTTCAAAGATAGATTTGAAAAGTGGATATCACCAGATAAGGATGAGAGAAGATGATGAGTGGAAAACATCCTCTAAGACAAATGAGGGGTTGTAGGAGTGGTTTGTTATGCCATTTGTCTTAACAAATACCCCGAGCACTTTTATGAGACCGATGAATGAAGTATTGAAGGATTTCATTGGTAGGTTTGTGATTTTCTATCTGGATGATATATTGGTCTTCAATAAAACTGAAACAGATCATTTGAGACATCTGACATTAGTGATGAGGAGACTACAATAGGATAAGTTGTTGATAAATCTAAAGAAGTCCTATTTTACGAAGACATAAGCCATTTACTTTGGTTTTGTGATCTCTTCAGATGAATTGAATATGGATCTCGAGAAGGTCAGAGCAATCAAATAATGGCCATCGACAAGGAGTATCTTTGAAGTGAGAACTTCCATGAATTAGCCAGTTTCTATAGGAAGTTCATTAGAAATTTTAGCACAATTTATGCACCAATGATGGATATAGTGAAGAAGAGACACAAGTATTTTAAATGGACAGAAAAAGTTGAGAAAAGTTTCAATATATTGAAGGAGAAGATAATAGAATGACCAATTCTGGTCTTGCCAAATTTCGGGAAGACATTTCAAGTAAGATGTGATGCGAGTGGAGTTGCAATTAGAGCCATTTTGAGCCAAGATAATAGGCCTATTGCATATTTCAGTGAGAAGATGAATGAGACTAAGGGAAAGTACTCCACATATGATAAAGAGTTTTATGCCATAATTCAATCCTTGAAGAAATGGAGGCACTACCTTGTTCCAAAGGAATTTATCTTGTATAGCGATAAACAAGCTTGAAAATTCATAACCAGATGACGTACCCTACGTCCGCTCACACGATCGTTCAGATTTACAAGTGAGTCGAAGCAACTCTTCTGATTCACTGCTGGAATCTCTGATGAAAACCTGATCCACAGGTCCTTCTCTTTTCCTGTCACAGCCTCTGCACGCGCCTGTGACCTTTTCCCGATTTCGTTTCGGGTTTTGGAGTTTCTTGTTCCTCGATTTCAAGAACCTCTGTCCCCATGATCTCCCGATCACCGATTTTCCGATGCACTCCTTTCGGCCTTAGCCCCTCCTAGCTATACCCTAGTCCATGTGACCGCTTCTCATAAGACCACAACCTTATATCCTCCTATCGAGGTTTCAGACTTCGCAATGCCGAAATGCAAGGACGCTTTGTCCATGGGATTCCCGATATCCTAATCCCTGATATGACGTCAGCTGGCCCCCACACAACGAAGCTCTCCTTTCGTTCAGAAAATCGGACTTCGCAATTATGAAATGCAAGTCCTCCTTATATCTAGGACTCACGAAATGTCGATCCCCGACTCTCTTCGGATCTCTGACACATACCCCCAACTGATGGACAGCCCTGATCGCTTCTCGCGATTTCAGGACTTTTGCTACCTCAATGACAGAAATCCTTTGTCAACTCAAAACCCCGGTAGCCGATATACCGATGGGTCGCTTGATCCCTGCCACATGTCTCCACAAACGGATGGTCCAGATCATTCCCTCTATTTCGAGACTTGAAATGTCCCGACTTTCTTGACCTCGAGAATTCTGATATCCCAAACACTGATATCTCGATAAGTCAAATACTTTCGGGACTTTCTTCTCTCTGTTCACGAAGGCTTAACTCCCTCGCAACTCTCGACAGATCCAATGAATGTCGGGTCTCTGGATCAAGATCCAACGATCCAGTTCTGTTCTTCCTGTGTGCTCCTCCTGCTGCTCCCTGGACATGGAAACCAATAGTCGAGATCTCTTCCTGCCGTCGATCTGACGGCTGTTGTGCTCCCTCCTGATCTTGCCCACTTTCTTCCCAACCTTGGGAGAATTTTAGGCGGCCCAAAGGCCTCGACCTTTGTCCTCTTTCTTCTCTATGAGCTCCTTTACCTGAGTTCTCGCCGTGCATTCTCCTCGACATTGTTCCTCCTAATATTTTCTCCTTTTGAATCCTCAAAGGATTCTTCAACTCCTGCACCTCTGCAGGGTATTCACGCATCCAAAGTTCTACTCTCCTGAGCTTTTCACACGCTCAGACCCCTACGGGATTCTATCCTTCTTCCTTCTCCCTCATATGGAGAATGTTTGGATGCCCTCCTGGCTATCCCTCTCTCAAGAAACTTCTTGTTGAGCCTGCAGGGTGTTGAACAACCCTGTGAAGATCCCTCAGTGGATTCTTCCTCTAATTTCTAAAACTCAAAGAGTTCTCTCCTCTTCTCTGTGCCTGTCTACACACTGTCTCAATGCCCACCTGGCAGAGTATCTTCTCCCGGAACTTCAATAGTTTTGTCCTCCTTTCCTGTGCACCTATGCACCCGCTCAATGTCCACTTGGTAGAGTTCTCATAATCCTCAGTGATTATGTTCTTCTTCCTGAACTCACAATAGTGTTCTTCTCAATGCACCACTGTGCATATGCTCAATGCCCACTTGGAAGAGATTCACAGAACTCCTCAGAGCTTCTGTCTGCAACGGTGTCTTCTCCCATAGCCTTGCCTCCTGAGGTGTTCAACAAAATAATAGGTCTTTTCCTGAGTTGTTGATTCCAGTTCTTGTGCCGGAGCACATCCTTGTCTGAACCCGTAGAATTCAGAAATGCAACCTTCGTGCACGACTATCAGAACCCACAGTGTTCTGTCACACCCTCCTGGTATGAATCCTCAAAGAACTTCACTTGAAATCAAACACACTCCTGCAAATGCACACGTACATCATACATCTACAACATACATAAAGAACACTCACATACATTCATTCAACCACACAGTAATACAGAAAAAACTGCTTCTATTGATATTAAAATGGAAAATTCCTGTTTGTACAAGGTGTTCCTGAGCACGGCCTATAACAAGGTCTCGGCTCTTCTCTTATGCTCTACTCGCAGATTCTCTCCAACTACCTCACCTCACTTCCTCCTTACTTACCTAAAGTGAGATACATAATCTCTTTTACCTGAGGGGGCTCTTCGAGCTCTTCCCTCCAACCTACCAACCTTATTCAATTACATTGAATGGGCTATCTAGTCTGCTATCGGATCTAGATCTCATCCTTACAAACATTAAAGGTCGATCTTATTTACAGCCTGTGCAAAGGCACGACCCTATGGCTCAACAACCTAAGCAATTAAATTGCATTCAATTCAAAATAAAAGATGAGGGCTACGCCTCTCTTCAACATTAAATGCATGTGCTCGACGTGGCTGGCTGGTTGGCTGGCTGACGTGGAGAGATGCTCCTACATCACCAGACATGAGAAGTTAAACCAGAGACATGATAAGTGGATAGAGTTTATGCAAAATTTCACTTTTGTCATTAAACATATTTATGGTAATGCTAACAAATTTGTTGATGCATTGAGCAGGAGATGTCTGATTCTGCAGGAATTCTAGGTCAAGAACTTGGGGTTTGAACACCTTAAGGATATGTATTATGATCATCCAGATTTCAAAGAAGCATACAAAGCGTGTGAAAGTCCTGTCCTCAGAGACAGAAGTCAGTGGAAAGAATATATGATTCAATATGGATTTATGTTTAAAGGTTTCCAATTGTGCATACCAAAGTGTTCAATGAGAGAAAATATGTCGAAGAAAAATTACAGTGGATTCCTAGAAGGACATTTCAAACATGACAAGACATTTGCAAAGTTGAATTGTTCATACTATTGGCCAGGTATGGGAGTAGAGGTCAATTTTTTTTTGGACAAATGTAATATTTTCCAGTATGCAAAAGGAAAGAAACAAAACACTGGATTGTATTAGCCACTGCCTATTCCAGATAGGCCCTGGGATGAAATAAGCATGGATTTTGTGTTGGGATTGCCATAGACGCAAAGAGGAAGTGATTCCATATTTGTGGTAGTTGATATATTTTAGAATATGGTACACTTTATCCCATGCCAGAAGACAAATGATGCAACACACATTGCAAATTTGTTTTTCAAGTAAGTTGTGAGACTTCATGGGTTGCCCAAGAGTATTGTCTCAGATACAGACACTAAAATTATTGGTCATTTTTGGAGGACATTATGGAAGAAGCTATGGACATAATTGATCCGTAGGATCTTTTAATGACTATAGTTGAGTTTTAATTTTTCATGCGTTAATTAACCATTTGAGAAAACTTAGTGAAAGAATGAGGAAAGAAGAGGAATTATGACAACCATATACATATGTGTAGATCTGAAATGAAATAATAGACAGCAAACCATAACACGCAGATTGATAACGGAGTTTGGCACAACTTTGCCTACGTCTCCGAGCTTTTGTCTCTGTGGGGGAGACTTCTTTATTTCTGTTCAAAAGCTCAAAAGTACATCGCTGCAATGCCAAATGGTTACAAGACTGATCTAGTCATGTTCGTCCAGATCTCAAGAACCCTGCAAAGAAAACAACACACAAAACGGATGTCCGAAGCTCCCAGAAATGACCCGACAATGTTTGCTCCTCAAAATCTTCCCTCTAACAAAATGGCTTTGGCTTGGCTTCCCTTCAGCATAACTCTACTCTAACTACCTCTCATGGCCTCAAACTAGCTTGGTTTGTATAGATATGAAGTTGGTTGTTCATATCCAACTTCCTCCCAAAATTTGGGCTCCAAAAATGCCCAATATCTCCCAAAAATGGAGAAAATCAACTAATATCAGGCATAAATCAATGAAAAATCCATAAACTTTGGCATAAAACCCACTTGGAAAATAAATTTGGGCATAATCCCCCTTCATCTAGCGCGTGCCCCCTTTTTTTTGTTCATATGGCTATGATGTGGCCAAGCGCCAGCCCATAGGGTTGTGCGTTGGCCCCCATTTCCCTGGCTTTTGGTTCGGTGGCTCTACATAAATCCATGACTTAACCATTTACCCACGCCCTTTTAGTCGGTATAGCCCCCGGTTCTATCAAGTGGCAGATATGACTAGGATCCGAGCTAACAAACCTCCCAACTGTTGCACACGGTGCCTGCCCCCTCAAGTGTATGGGTTACGTGACCACGGGCTGGGGCTTAGCCCCAGCCCCCTCCTTTTTGCGCCATTACAACATTCACTTTTTATATTTAAAGTTTGGCTCTCATACACAAGCTTCACAAATGGCACGTTGGTGGTTGGGCTTTACCAAATACTTTTCCCTAAAACTAGGTCATGGGGTCGAACCCCATGAGCTTCAAACATTTTACTAAACATAGTACCCAATGACGGGGTGCCACGTGGCAGCCCACGCCTGGGCCACGTGGCACCACCCCATTTTCCTACTGCATGCCATGTGTCAATCAAAAATTGGTCCACCATCAGCTGCACGACCTATTGTGTCTTTTCCACATGTCCAGAAGCTGCCACGTCATCTCCTCCACAGTCAGTACGCTGATGTCATGCTGACATCAGCATTGACTTTTTGACCAGTTGACCTTTGACTTTTTCCCTGTTTGGGATTTTGAACAGAATGGGATATCTTTCGCATACAGAGCTCGTTTGATGAAGTAAATATACCACCAGAATCAGGAAGACGGGACAGATGCAATGGCGTTGGTTTTGTCGCATTCCGAGCACTTTCATTTTTGAGCATTTTTAAACCCTGTCAGGCTTCTGGATCCGATTTCGGATCACACCTCCCCACAAAAAGACCTTTTGGTCCCCAAAAGGTTACTGACCAGTCAACAAGCTCGGGATAGGCCACCCGACTTGTCTGATGCCTCTGAACTCTGTCCTGTGCACCTGTCTCATCAAGATCAATTGTAACACAATCATGACAACTGACAGTATATTCTTAGCCATTTGAACCCTGTTACATCTTACTGAAGCCACTATCATCCATGTAGAAAACATTGCTAATGAAAGAATCAAAAATATGACTGCAAATGAACTGATATACTTGAAGTATTTGCACGAGATGAACTTATCTTGAAGCAATTTATGATTGATTTTCCATTCAACAACCATGTCTTGTTCTTGCTTAAGATCAATTACTTCATTTGAAACAATTATTGGTTTGTTGATTGCTTGCATTGCCTTCTTTAATTGTTCCATTGTTTGAAGTGTTTTATTTTCTTTAACACGATGAGCATGAACCACATAATCTTGACCTGCTTTAGTGAATTGATATTGATTCTTTGTCTTGTAGAATATTTCCTGACAATCATATAAATATGGGCCACCTAAGACCATTCCACATTCTCTTAATGAAACTACATCACATGTTACTTCGTCCACATACTTAGATGAAATTGCAAATTTAATTGTGCACTGCTTTGTTATGTGCATCTGATGATGATTGCTTATCCATTTTAGTGTGTAAGGCTTATGATGTAGTTGTGTTTTTAACCCCAATTGCTTAACCAATTCTTATGAGATTAGATTAGATTGAGATCCACTGTCGATTAATGTGTCTATCTTAGTGTGTTGCATGATTACCCTTATATGAAACAACTTGCTTCTACAATCATTGTCTTCACCATTTTTACCTGTCATACCAACCAATGAAATCTTTGACTCATCACCTGAATCCGATCCCAAGTCTGTGGATTTAGATGTCGTTGCCACTGTTTGGATTCCCTTCTTTTCTTTGAACCACTTTGGCCTCCTCTCGGGATGCAACTGCCAACATCTGTCCTCATCATGTCCCTCTTTCTTGCAATGCTTGCAAGAGGACTTTCCTTCTTTCTTTGTCACTACATTTGTGTTCTTTCCATGCCTTTTCCTCTTATCTTCTTTCTTTGAAAACGATGATTCCCTTGACACACCTGCTTTCCCTGCTTCAATATACGTAACTTGAACAGAAACCTCATCAAGGTTAGTGGGTCCAAACATGAAAACAGTGTTTCTAATATGCGCAGGAAAACCTCCTATATACTTCATAAGGGTTTCTTGTGTTTGCAAAGGAATGTCTAACATTAATGCCATTTTTAGAAATCCATCGGTGTATTCTTGCACTGTTTGTCCTTTTCTTAGTTTTAAAGATTGTCATTCAATTATTGATTTTTCTTTATAACCCAAAGGATAGAATTTTTTCCTAAGTGCAGAAATGAAACTCTTCCATGATGGAAATACATTACCCACATGTTGTGTTCCCTTTTGCAGCTTGCTTTGCCACCAGATAAGAGTTGTACCTGCAAGTCTCAAAGATGCCAACTTGATTTGTGTGGCCTCATCCTTGATCTGTTGCACACTGCAGTATACCTCTGTCTGCCTGATCCAATTATCAAGTTTTTCTGCATTTAATTCACCATCATATATGGGCAACTCAAATTTTACATCAAGTTTTAACAATGACATTTCATGTTTATTCTTATGAACATTTTTCTTCCCATTAGATTTAGAACTTGAACTTGAAGAAGAAGGAGAAGAAGGAGGTGTTGATGGAGGTGAAGGAAGAATGTGAGGATGGTCCTCTTCCTCTTCACTTTTTCCTTTTGAAGATCCACCCAAAACTGGTCTCTTTCGTTCCAAGTAGTCCTCGTACAAAACTTTCACCATCTCCGACATAGCATGGAATGTTTTTCGGAACTCTTTCTCATCTTGAGAAATCCATTCTTCCGATGCCATCTTCTCGTTGTGAGAAGATCTTTTTCTCAATCCAATTAATGGATTTTCTACAAGAAGCTCACCTTCACTACGCTGTAGCTTTTCCCTAGTTAACATGCAAAACTCAAATCCAAACGTCAACTAGCTCTGATACCACTTGATCCGTAGGATCTTTTAATGACTATGGTCAAGTTTTAATTTTGCATGTGTTAATTAACCATTTGAGAAAACTTAGTGAAAGAATGAGGAAAGAAGAGGAATTATGATAGCCATATACATATGTGCAGATCTGAAATGAAATAATAGACAACAAACCATAACACGCAGATTGATAACGGAATTCGGCACAACTTTGCCTATGTCTCCGGGCCTTTGTCTTTGTGGGGGAGGCTTCTTTATTTCTATTCAAAAGCTCAAAAGTACATCTGTGCAATGCCAAATGGCTACAAGATTGATCTGGTCATGTTTGTCCAGATCTCAAAAACCCTGCAAAGAAAACGACAAGCAAAACGGACGTCCGGAGCTCCCAGAAATGACCCGACAACGTCTGCTCCTCAAAATATTCCCTGTAACAAAATGGCTTTGGCTTGGCTTCCCTTCAACATAACTCTAATCTGACTGCCTCTCATGGCCTTAAACATGCCTAGTTTATATAGATCTAAATTTGGTTGTTCATATTCAACTTCCTCCCAAAATTTGGGCTCCAAAAATGCCCAATATCTCCCAAAAATGGAGAAAATCAACTAATATCATGCATAAATCAATGAAAAATCCATAAACTTTGGCATAAAACCCACTTGGAAAATAAATTTGGGCATAATCCCCCTTCGTTCGGCGCACGCCCCCTTGTTTTCGGTCATATGGCTATGATGTGGCCAGGCGCCAGCCCATAGGGCTGTGTGCTGGCCCCCATTTCCCCGGCTCCTGGTTCTGTGGCTCTACATAAATCCACGGCTTAACCATTTACCCGTGCCCTTTTAGTCGAGATAGCCCCTGGTTCTATCGGGTGGTAGATATGACCAGGATCCGAGCTAACAAACCTCCCAACCGTTTCACACGGTGCCCGCCCCCTTGGGTGTATGGGTTACGTGACCATGGGCTGGGGCTTAGCCCCAGCCCCCTCTTTTTTGCATTACAACATTCACTTTTTATATTTAAAGTTTGTCTCTCATACACAAGCTTCACACATGACGCGTTGGTGGTTGGGCTTTACCAAAGACTTTTTCGTACATCCAGGTCGCGGGGTCGAACCGCATGAGCTTCAAACATTTTACTAAACATAGTACCCAATGACGGGGTGCCACGTGGCAGCCCATGCCTGGGCCACGTGGCACCACCCCATTTGCCTACTGCACGCCATGTGTCAATCGACAGTTGTTCCACCATCAGCTGCATGACCCATTGTGTCTCTGCCACATGTCCAGAAGCTGCCACATCATCTCCTACACAGTCAGCATGCTGATGTCATGCTGACATTAGCATTGATTTTTTGACCAGTTGACCTTTGACTTTTTACCTGTTTGGTCTTTCGAATAGAATGCGATATCTTTCGCATATGGAGCTCGTTTGACGAAGTAAATATATCGTCGGAATCAGGAAGACGAGATGGATGTAATGGCGCTGGTTTCGTCACATTTCGAGCACTTTCATTTTTGAGCATTTTTAAACCCTATCAGGCTTCTAGATCCGATTTCGGATCAATAATTGTCTTTTTGTTCAACATATCACCCTCAAACAGATGGGTAAATGGTGGTGGTAAATCAAAGCCTGGGAGATTTGTTGAGAAGTTTGGTCACTGAACACCATATCTAGTGAGATCAAATTCTGTCACAAGCAGAGTTTGAAAATGACTCACCAAACAGAAGTATAGGAAAAATCCCATTCCATATAATGTATAGGATGATGCCAAGAGGGGTATCAGAATTGAGATACATGGATATCAATGAATTCAGAAGCGCTCGAGCATACAACTTCGTTGCAGACATGCAGAAGCTTCATAATCAAATCAAGGAGCAGTTGCAACACAATAATGCAAAGTATAAACACAGAGCCGATCATCATAGAATATAAATTCAATTTGAAGTTGCAAATAAAGTTTTAGCACACTTGAGTAAGGAAAGGTTCCCAAGAGGAACATATAACAGGTTGAAGTTAAAGAAGATTGGACATGCAATATCCTAAGAAAATTTGGTAATAATGCTTATGAGATATAGCTTCCAGAGGATGTGGGAATATCACCCATATTCAACATTTCAGACCTGTATCCTTATAGGGAAGATGACACAGAAAGATCGAAAGATCAAGAGAAGATTCACTAGAAGAAGAAAACACTTGTAGCAGAAAATCCACAGATGGAGAAGATTGTTGATCAGAGGATTGGCAAGAAGACCAGGAGGAAGACCTATTTTAAATATTTGGTCAAATGGAAGGGACACCTAATAGAAGATGCTATTTGGGTAAGTGAAGATGAGGTCCAGAAGCATGGAAGGACAATGTAGGAGCTCATGAACAGGAGTCCATGAATTTTTTGCCCAAAGGGGTATAATGCACCATCATCGTCAACAAAGCCACATGGGATGAAAACACAACACCTAGTGTGCCTTTTGAGTAAAATTTTAAATTTTGAAAGATGGCATATCCCAGAGAACGTTTGAGTAAATGATCAATTAGATAATTTTTAATGCTAGGAGGTTGAACAATCACGTCAAACTAGGAGAGATTAGATCGTCCTTGAGTTATTTTATTTTGGTGTGGATCTGATGATTCATCTTAAATTATCTATCACAGACGTTTATTGTAATAGGACTAAGTAGTTGTAATCTTTTATTTTTGATCATATAGGTAGTTGGAGGGAACCCGAGAGGACCTCTTTTATAAGTAGATGCATTGTGTGCCTGAATCGGGTGACAAATTAGTAGGAGATAGTTTTTACTAAATGTAATTTGTTTTTTATCAGATTTGTAGCCATTTTCAATTGAATGAATATAACAGAGGGATATTGACCTAATTCATGGTGTTTCTATTGTTTACAGTTTCCCTGTTATTTCATGTTTTCATGAATGAATGTGTTATGTTGTTGAAAGTATGAAACTGTGAATCATTTGGATAAGATTCAATTGTTTCTCTTCTTTGATTTCATGCAAGGTGTGCATTCAGTCTGCAAGGAGTGTGTTGACAGAGTCTGTTTCAACTCAGAAGCTCAGAAGAGGTAGCATGAAACTTCCCTTTGCAAGGAGTGCAAAGGGACTATTGCAAGGTGTGCACATTTTCCCACAAGAAGATAAGTGTTTCATAAGAATTTGTAGCAAGGAGTGCGCAGGTCCGAAGTTCGACTAAGTGTCGAAGTATCCCTCTAAGGAGTCAAAGGGTTAGAGAAATAAATCTCAAGAAAGATAGAATGGATAAATATTTAAAGGGAGGGAAGATTTGAAGGTTTCATGAGTTATCGGACAATATCCATCCAGGAGGGAGCAAGATCGTTCTAGCTCGTCAGATCTGGGTAAGGTGCACGAGTTTTAAGTCTCTATGTGCACATAGGAGCGAGGATTCACCGATGTTTGGAAGAGGTTAGGGACCATCCATATTCCATAGGGATAGGTGGAGTGAGATATGAGAGTTTGGGGAAAGTCACTTCGGAAGATTTTAGTTGTGGAGTGTGAAAAACTCCCAAAGTCCCAAAGAGCTGAAGTGAATCGTGGTCGTCAGATCAAGAAGGAAACACATCAATAGATCGTAAACTCCAGGTGAAAGCAATCCAGGAGAAAGCGGAGGTGAAGAGTTTGAAACTCCCGAAGCACGAATAGTCGAATTGGTTTGTGGTTGTCGATCTGTGGGAGACTTTCAGATAGATCGTGAACTCCAGGTGAAATCACTTTGGGAGAAAGCGAAGACAGAGAGGTTGAAACTCCTAAAGGTCGAAGTCCCGAAGTGGACTAGAGCCGTTGATTTGGGTGGACGCATGGCACTTGATCCAAATCTTCATGTACGGAGTACTCTGAGGGAAAACGAAGGTTGGAATATCCCAAACTCCTGAAGCACAGAGTCCCAAAGTAGATCTCGAGCATTGGTTGTGAAGGGAGATGTGGACCGTTGATCTAGTCTAGGTTAAAATTTATGAAGTCACAAAGCACCAAGAGGTTAAGCCTCGGGTCACAGCCCGAGGTCACATGAAAAGAAGGGCTAGCGGAAGGAGCTAGCGCCCATTGGGGTTAAGCTATGGAAAAAGGTTCTAAGAAAGTAGGGCTCGCAAGTACCGTCAATCTATGAACAAAAATCGATGGTGGGGAATCATTGCGGAGCACAGAGATGAATTTAGCGGACTTTCTAGTTCATGACCCGCAATTGACCAACATCATTGATCTCATCTGGATGGGGTATCAATGACCATGATTAGATCACGTTGGGTGAGCACTTTTTTTATTATGGAGACTGAGTCCTCGAATAAAGAGCGAGCACGTTGGCGCCTCACAATCACTGTGAACCCTCGATTGATGAACAAATCGGTAATGACTGGATCATGACCATGAAAACCTCAGGGACGATGAAAGACGATCAGACCAGATTGAGGTGAGTACCATACATCTTGTGCCTCGGGTGATAACAAGGCCTGTGTTTGATTTAGATTGAGACCAGTAAGGTTTCGAGGAGCTAATTCAGCTCGAGGAGACTAATATCCTTGACTGAGAGGTCACGTAACCCCAAGGGAGGGTAGGTGGGGTCTGCACCATACTACATTTGGGGTTAGAATTCGATGTTTAAAATGACATTTGGTGGAAAAAAGTAAAATAACAGTCATGCCGAAAATGAGTCGAAATTGATAAATTTTGTCTTGTTTTTTTTACTTTCACCGTTGACAAATGTTGGTTAATTGACATTTAGGACTTCTCTTAAGTGATGTCACATCTCCATAATCACTATTTTTAATATGAGAATATACGTGATATCCATTAATTGTTGTGGAAAAGTTTTTAAAATGTTGATTATTTTATGTGTTTGACATGTATGCTAAAAGAGGCTTTATTCCTTTTAAAAGATAATTGCATGAAATAACGAGACTCATTTTCAAAGCAAGTTTATTATATTTGTATTGCATCTATTATTTGTTTCCATGGATTAGAGGAATGAAATTTTTCGATTGCAAGATTCTACCTTTTACCCTAATCTGCGTTTTAATATTTAGACTATATATCTTGATTCACTCTATAGCCACAAGTAACACTAATCTATAACCATTGCAAAATTTCTTTAGTTATAAAATTAATTCGGAGCTTCAACTATAAAAAAACCTTCAACTATAACAACCTTTTCTGCAACCTCTATTTAGTAGCCATAATTGACTTGTTTATGGAAGTAAATGTCAAAAGAGTTGGGATTTGGTGACATAATACTACAAGTAATTTTTTGGATTCATAATTGAATTTTTATACCTATAATCAAAATATTATTTAGTTAAAATTTGTAAAAAACATTTAAATTATCTATTTTTGAAATTCTTTAAATGTTTACTAATAAATTGGTCAATATTTTGTTGAAATAGAAAACACTGTCAAATATATCTAACCCACACATTAGTACATCCAACCAGTTGGATTATATGGTGGATGTATTTAAAATAATGTCAACTCTCATCATGGATGTTGATCTTGATGAATGGAATTATTCTCTTGATATAAGAAATCATGAAAAACTATGTCAGAATCATCCCAAACTTCCTAAAATAACTCTCATCATGGATGTTGATCTTGATGAATGGAATTATTCTCTTAATATAAGCAATCATGAAAAACTATGTCAGAATCATCCCAAACTTCCTAAAATTAGTTATGGGAAATGCTAAATCCCTTGCACAAGATGCAAAGGCATAAATAGAATAATAATTAATCGGCGATCAATTAGAAGTCATTGTTATGATTATGAAGGTGGAATTGAATATTATCAATTGGTAAGATATAGAGCATGTGTTTTTATGTATTTTTTTAAGAACTTTAAATGTTTTTTAAATGTTTTAATATTTCAATACTAAGTGTTTTTATTTATCTTTAATTACAAAGAAAAAAGACTTTATGTTTAAAATCAATAACACTACAATTGGTAGTAGAAATGGTAAGGACAGTTGAAATTAATTGAAATTGATTTTATGGAGGAAAATGACATTGAGATAATTAAAAATAAAGGAATAAATAGGATGATCCATGACATCATTTTTCTAGGGATGAGAACATACCTATGGATGAGATTTATGACGAAATTCATGATGTACTTTTTATTGATGTGGCACAAAAACCCTATAAGAAGACTTATAGACAAGTTTACTTTTTGATATGTTGTTATTTGTCATCTTGATGGTTATGAACAATATTACACATATATAATGTAAACCTTGAGGTATACAATATTTCTTTATATAAATATACGTTTTTTTCTTTTTCTTATGTTTCCAATATAAACACCCGAAGCTCTGGGGCTACCCCTTACTCCCCTATCACTATAGGGGTCTGGGGTTCGAGACAAAGAAAGATCAGGGAAGAATATTAGTTTCCCCCATACACCTCACTCGGATCTGTTCTTATGCTACTAGCTATTTCGTTGATTCTCTCCCAAACAGGAACCACCGATTTACAAATCTTATCAACCACAGAATCCAGTGAGCGGTGCCAAATCTTTCCATGGATTTCTTCTCCCGCTCCTTTCCCCGTCAAAGTGCCTATGGTACCAATTCATATTTGGTTACCCGAAGCTCATGTAGAGGCACCTACGACTGGATCCGTCATCTCGGTAGGAATTCCTTCAAAATTGGGAACCTATGGGTTTTCGAGATTTCCCATACCCATGTTTCCCGAAGCGACACTTTGTTCCACTCCCTTCATTTATACTCTAAGAGCGATTGCTATTATATATACTTCCCCGACCACTCTGAGACAAATCGATCCTAAGAAGATTATTGCCCACTCCCCAGTAGCCCATACAAATCCTGTGACTATTGGTATTTATACATTGTTAGGTGATATTCTCCATCAACCACTAAATACTTTACCTCACACATACCAAGAATCATGTACCCTTATGAAATATATAAGAATATAATATGCATGTTTTAGTAATTATATTATATATTATGGAGAATGAGAAACAAAGTTTAATTGATAATATCTTTAATAATTATTATATTAAATTATGATATAATAATTGATATTTTATATTTAAAAAAATAATTAAATATAATTTATAATATAATAATATAATATTAATAATAATAATAATAATTTTTCATTAAATTTTATTAGTAACTAATTATGTATGAATAAATTTGTTGATAATAATATATCATATATAACATTTGAAAATATGTGTATGTGTCATTTGTTACTATTAATAACCACAGTGATAATATTATGTGTCATTTGTTTATGTAAGTTGATAGGGATATATTTAGTATATAGGAAAAAATATTATTAATATATTAAATATATACCTATCAATTTATATAGATTAATATTATTAATGTGATTATTTTTAGTTTAAAACTTCCTTTTAGTTTGTATCTTATTTTATACAAATAAAAAAGTTAAAAAGAATATAACTCGTCACAATTTTACCCTATTACACCGTAAGATGATAAGTTTTTGAAGGAATTTTAGTCTACTCGGCAGTAAACAGATTAATAGAAACTCGAATTTAAAGGCATATCGATTAGTGTGTCTAGGAATCACGATGCATGATACAAGTTGGGAACTAGAATAATGGATAGGTAGACCATTCATGGTTTCTAGTTTCAAACCTCGCGAGGCAAGAGTTACTCGGGTGACTAATAGGGAAGCTCCTCAAATTAATTATTAAGAACTTTGGTATTCATGACAAGTTGTATAGAATTGCATTTTTTGAAAATAGTGGGAATCGAAGTTAGTAGAACTTACAACAATTGTATTAATAATAATGCATTCCTATATGCTATAGGCATATATTTAGGATATTAATAAAAGAAAACTTGGTATATTATGTGATAAATAGTGAACCTTCCTTAACTATAAGATCATTTAAGTATAATCTTTCATAGTCATCCATGTTCAATTTTAATCTATTATGGTTAATAATTGTAGTTAGTAATAATCACATGTTAACTTTGGTTAACAATGGTCAAACATAATCAAGTATGGTAAAACCATTCTTAATCATAATCAAACATGGTGAGCATAAATTTTATATTAATTTTTTTAAGAGGACTCTAAGTCATTACGACAATGTGCTCATTATGACCTTAGCATGTCATTAACCAAAATAAAACATGGGCAGGGAGGATAACACTCTATCCCACAACCACACTAGCTAAACCCAATTGACATTATATTCAATTTTATGATGATGATGGTAATGATGATGATTAAAGTCCACTGAGACCAATTAGTCTATTGAACATTAAGAAGGTAAGAGATTACTTCGATTTCTTTAAAATTGTATTTTTATGCTCAAAAAAAATTGAGAGAAGGGTGAGTGCAAGCTAATGATGGTCTCTCATGGCGCGTTAGTGGCAATGCAAACCTAGAAAAAAAAATTGTTAACTTGGATGGATTATTCAAGGTACTTTTACAATGAATTTGAATATGTTGTAACAATACAAAATGTAGGAAATTGAATTAGCTTTAAGAATATATAACTTTTATTCATAGAAATTGTATATAACTATGTCAAATTTGATTTCTCCTAACAATGATATCTTATTTTTCCATCAAAATACAAGGTATATGTTTTTGTTCCTGGAGATGTTGAGTACCTTAACAATGGAATTTTGTTCCAAAAACTTATATACTTTTAGAGAACCCGTTTTTCTTGTGTCGTGTATTTTTTGGAAATTTATGATATTAAGTTTATATTTTTTTTAAATTATCAAAGTCAACATATCCTTGAAAATACAACGTCTTTTGTTTGTGCAGGATAATAGGGTCTTAACATGATCAAAACAATTTTTATTTATTTTTAGATTGTAGTTGTCGGTATCGTCTAGTGTCATATATAAGTCATTCGAGAAATGTTTAAGCCGACACAAATAGATTAAAAATAGTAAACATTATTATTATTATTATTTTAATGTATATTTGGAATCTGCACATTGAACCCTATATGTTTATGTAGTTTCTTCAATAAATGAATTGTGTAGCCTATATAAAAAATAACGTCCAAGACAGGGATATGGAGAGGAATTCATAAAAAATGAGGTTTTTATGTATTTCCCAACCGAACCACTAGGTTTGTAATCCCAAACCTAAATCCAAGGAAACCAACTCATCAAAAATGTATGTTAGATTTGTGACTCTAGCGCCAAAAAAATTGAAATTCAAATAGCGCATGCACATTATTAGCAACAAGAACACAGGTGTATTCCTGTTAACAAAAACAATTCTCTCTCTCTTTATCTCTATCTCTATCTCCCTCCCTCCCTCTATCTTCCTTTCTTTCTTTCCAACCTCACTCTCCCTATCCCTCGTTCACTCTCTCTCTTCCCCCTCCTACCCTCTCTCCTTTTGTCCCTCTCCCGCCCCCTTTCTCTCCCCCCCATTTATATGGGACGGTCTAGGGAACATCCCAAAATTCTTAAAAGTGTCCTAGGAGGCTCATAAAGGCCTCGATAAATAAAAAAGAGAAAACAAAATTAAATTCCTCAAAGCTTAGAAAAATGGACACCATTGCGAAGAGAGTGTTGCAATCTTTCCAACAATGAAAATGGTTAATCAAACGGAGTTACAGATCGAAAGATATTCACAGTCAAAGTTTTGGTCAACCTAGCCGAGTCAACATCTGTACTACTGATGTCAATAACCGTACTAATGATGTCAGCATCCATAAAGAGTATGTGGGATAGTCAGAGAGAGACATATGTCCTGATGACGTAAGAATGACATCATCATGCTGATGTGGCAGCACCAGAGGCTATTACGTGTCACTCAATTTTGGCATTTTCAGGTCGACATGTGGAACAATGAGAAAGTGCCATGTGGCAGTTCGTAAATCGATGTGGAAGATCATATTGTACATGGAATCCATACATGACATGGTAGGTGACATGGAATCTGTACAACCACATGGTAGGTCGTATGTGATGTGGCAGGCACAGTTGTAGTGACGTCAACATGCTAACATGGCCCAATGATAGCATGCAATGTGGCATGAATATTTGGCATTTTGGGATGCCAAATGGGTCAATAAAGATGCAACAAGTGGCACCCCTAAGTGAAACCACGTGGAACCACATGACAAGTGGCATCCAGTTAGTAGGTACAGTTAGCAGTTGACGTGCAAGAAGATGACTTGGCAAACAGGTGGACTAATGGATGGTCGCCACGTGGCCCAATCATGGGATGCCACGTGGTAGTAGGAAAATGTCCAATGAGGGCTAGCAACAAAAATTTCAAATTAAAATTGGAGTTGGCCAACGGCCAACCCCCAGTTCACCAAACTAGCGATGGTTCTACCAAACCTGGCATACTCCACCAAATCCGTTTCTATATCCCAACAGAGTCACTAGACTTGGCACGGGTTTAAAATTGGCAAGATTTGATATATTTATATAACAATTTTGTTATGGAATGGACACCAAAAGAGGAGGCCTATGGGCTTTCCCTCGGGATGTCCCCAACCACTCGCTTTTAATACACCAACCGACAAGCAAGTGGGATAAACACCCATTTGGTAAAATCCACCCAGTATTTTGATAAAAGGAGCATCTTACCAATGCACGGGGAGGAGGAAAAACATGCCAGTCCGTACTAGTCCAGTTCGATCATGGTTTTCAATGCAAATTTTAATTAATTAATTGTAGAGGATTGCACATAGATCGAGGCAAAGATCTAGAGGAGGCCTGAAGTTGATAGTGTCCAATGGAGATGATTTGATAGTCAAATTTATGCTATTTGACGACGCGAATCCAATGACGATGTCTATTTCGGTAGCAGAGACTACGATTAGTAGTCTAAATTCTGGAAGAGCCAATGTAAGAATGATTTTTGATATGTTTTTTTCTCATTGAATGTTACAACATAGTATGCTTGATACAGGTCTAAAGGAGCATGAATAAGTTGCATCAAGAAAGCAAGGCCAAATTATCACTTATATTTCTTTCTCTATTTTTTTATTACACATAAACAAATCAGTTACATGTGAAAGAGAAATTGTGGCACTTGGATGATATGTGGCCAACAAAACAGTAAAAAATCTCATGGTTGTCCGAATATGTATATGGGTTGCATACATGTTTGGATCTAGGCATCAAATCTAAGACATTCTATGACTCCATGATGATGGGGGTCATTTCTTATTATTCCTCTTTTTTTGTATTGAGTATGTGGGAATGATTTTCATGTCAGCATCATGGATGCGTCGTGAGCATGATAACTTATGAAGCTTGTAAACATTCCTGATCACATTACAGTCTGTTGTGGCTGTCACCGAAAAGGGACTTTGGCCTTACAACTTGTAAAGGAGAGACATCATTACAACAAGGAGAATAAAGCAATCAAGATTTGGAGAAATAACCAAATATGTAGCCCATATTGGGTGAGCTCTGTTATAATTCAAGCATGCCATGTAACACATAAGAAATTTAACGAGGCTTTAATTCAATTTGGATTCAAGTCTATAAAGAATTCAACTATACCTTTTAATTGCAATCCAATCAAGTAAAATGATCTATAAATGGCCTTGTGCTGGAGTGACAAGATCAAACCATCATTGGAAACTAATCACCCCTGGGTTCATATCAAGTGGTGTCAAAGTAGGCTTGATACCAGCTGTAGGTGTTGAAGATGAAAATGGTGAGATCACCAAAACAATTATGGTTGGATGAGCTTAGAGAGCTCAACCAAATCCTTCAAGAAACGAATGTTGGATTGAAGACATTGTTTCATGTTGTAGAGAAGGAGAACCAAAGGTTGCAAGAGTAGTTGTAAGCCATGAAGGTGCAAATAGGAGAAGGTTCTATGAATGAGACAGTGATAAGACCGTTTTGTGACCATGGAAACTTCACTAGTTATGGATTCGATCATGACAGTGGAAATGTATGCACACTTTATCAAGAAAATGAAGATTACATCCAGGAATATGGAAACCAAAGAGGACCATCCATTGATCCCTCTCACCAAGAACAACTAGACACATCTCAAGAACCAGACCAAGAGTCTGAGCTTGGGTTGGAGGTAAATAAACCATGCTTAGTCCCTTTCTTGATTAATATTGATGACTCTTTTAAAGTCCTTGAACAACATACTTCATGCATTGGCTTAAATTTTATGAGAATGATGGGATACAAAGGAGGAGGCCTTGGAGCCAATGGCCAAGGTATTGTGGATCCCATCAAGGAACTAGTTTGGCCTCAATATGCCTAGATAGGTTATGTCCCAAAGGATGTTGGAGAAATCTGCAAAACCATTAGGGAAGAAGACCCCAGGAAAGTCACTAAGACTCCTGAAGTCAATGGATCATCTAGAGATGGAACTGATTTAGTGCAGGATGAGAGCTCATCTTTTCATGATCGAGGATTTGAGACATCCCCAAGGAGCGATGAGAATCACAATGAAAGATCTAAGGCCAACTCTTCTTTCCATCCCGACTCCAGAGAAAATTCACCGAGCTATCAGAAATCTTGAAACTCTAAAATTCCATTTGATTATAAGAATGTTACTAATATACAATAGATCTTGTGGCATCAAAGACCATGCCCTTTTTGTGGATTAAATAACCACGTAGTATCCCAGTGTTGGAAGAGAAATTCCTTGTATAGGAAGGTTATGGCAACCAAGAAAAAGATGAGGATAGAAGATCGCTCTCCACACACCAAAAGGAGCATGGGAAATACATCTCTGAAGGAGAAAGGCTATTGCAGCCATTGTAGCAGTGATGGACTTCATGAGGCAACTTGTTGGGCCTTGCATCCATATCTACATCCAAAGAGGAACAAGAAGACTAGGAAGAGACCTCCGAGGGAGACAACCAATCAGGAAGTGTTGCAGGAAAATCCACCACTAGAAGGAAACCAACTATCAGAGAAAGGACAACTCGATAAAGAGGACATGTTTAGTGTAATTATTTTGTTAGCACCAATTCTTGTAAGGGGGGGAGTTTATCTTTGGATTCGGGCCCTTTGCATAAAATGAAAAGAAATGGGGATTAAAAACCCATCAAATGCATTTTATTCAAAGGCCGCAACCATGAGCACCAAGCGAAACACACAGAAAAGTTCATTTCGAGCTCAAAATCAAGCGAGCAGGCAAAGAGCAATTTTCATCGGCGAGGATTTTTCATCTGGGAAAGATCGATAATCATCGAGTGTTTGGGGCCATGAAGTTACATGGGGTTTAACTTAGTGCAGAGGTCAGAGACAAAGCACCCATATTCCACGATTTAATTTGGGCCATCCGATCCTGCGGGGACAGGTGGCGCAGATCTGAGCTTTCACAACTTTGGTCACCAGGAGAGTAGGGAAGAGATTCATCGTGAATCCCCAGTGTGAAAAATATCGAAAGGATCAGGACTGTTGATCGACTGAAGATCTTATCCATCCAGTCAAGTGACACACGACATGCGATTAAGTCCAGTCTCCATTTCGGTGACCGGGACTTTGAAGGACAATGGGTCATTCCTCCACTGCATTAGGAATTGTCGAAATGCAATTTTCAAAAGCGTGATGGGGTCTGGCCCACAGTCTTGGCCCCTGGTCTCAAAGTCGCAGGGTTGAAAGGAGGGAGGCTATTTAAGTTATGCACTCGTCGAAATATGATCTGATCCGTTGATCAAGAAAGGATCTAAGACGTCGGATCCGATGTTTCAACATTTTGATTGCCATGGTTCTAAAAGACAAGGGGTCGCCTCCCCCCATTCATCGGGAGCCAAAATCGTGGCTAGCATCTAGGAACTAGAAACACGATCATGGCTCCTGGTTCGTATGGATGATAGGACTAGCGACGTGGGCCTTCGAGGGATTATCATGGTCATCAGATTACGAGAAGATCCGACCGTTGAATCCTGAAGAAGCCTTTCGCAAAGTTTGGGCACCGAGGAAAAGGAAAGGAGGTGCATCGTGGATCCCCGGTGAAATATTTCTTGACAGTGATCAGGGTTGTCGATCAAGGATCAATCTGAGTTTTCCATGCAGAGACACGTGGTCACAGCCCTAGGTCCCTGTGAGCATGGAGCCAAGAAAGGAGACTAGCCACAAGAGCGTGATCGTCCCCTATGCATGAGGTCTCGGCCACCGCCATGAAGAGAGAAATTAATGAAGTTTGAGCAGGTTGGTGAAACCTCGGCTCAAGCCATGAATGGAAGGTGTGGGGGGGGGATCTGAAACATTCATCCCATAGTACTCCTATGTGCAGGTCCCCCCGCAAGAGCCATGCCGATCTGATGTCCCTGTTAGACAAAAGAGCTTGTGCACACTAGTTTGGAATTTAATGACTCAACTACCCTCTTGCTACTAAGGAGGCGAATTGTTCTGACTATATATACTCAGTTTTCATATTTTGTAAAGATCGATGGTAGATCTAAGCTCCCAATTGTAAATCTTTAACAAAACCT
>ML781441.1:5846-34254 GCA_009831015.1 Picea engelmannii
GTATCCCTCGAATAAAAGGAAGACATATTTGTCAATGAATAAGAGCATGCAAAATTCATATTTGATGGCGTGCATGATATCCACCAATACAGTATATGATTATCGCATTGGGAATATTTTACTTTGCAGAGAGGCTTTCAAAAATTTTTACTCAATTGGTAATCTTCATCTATCAAGAATCCAGACAAGGTTGGAAAAAGATCCATCATTTTATTCAAAGGTACATCATGGACGAGAGAGTGGGTCATTCACAAACACTGCATTGTCAAGGATGCGTGATTTCTTTTCCAACATGGAGAGTGTATGCCAGATAGAGACACAATACATATTCCAGATAATTTTTCGAGGGAAATCTACAACTTGTACAAAGGATATGTTGAAGGTGTTGAAGGAAAGGGTAATTTCATTACATATGCATATTTTACAAGAATATGAAAGAAACGATTCAACAATGTCTGTATTCCTAAGAAGTCAAGGATGGAGATTTGTAATATATGTGCTACTCTTAAATCAAGAAGAGATAAATCTGAAGGGGCAGAAAGAGGTATGTATTTACTATTTTTTTTTTTTTAAATTGAATAGTTATCAACTATGAAAACATATGATCAATATTTTCATTTTATGTCATGTGAAGATTCCATAATCAAAGCACTTCAAGAACATCGGAATCAACAATCAAGTGAAAGACAAAAGTTGTACAAACATCGGAAGAAGTGTTATAATGATCCCAACAAATATTTAGGTATGATAATTGATGGCATGGACTAGAAGAAAACACTTCTACCACATTTTGTCCGTACACCCAAAATTTACAGGAAGAGAATTTCATTCAGTTTCACTTGGTTGGTTGTGTGGTTTTCAATGAAAAAATGTGTCCAAGAGTTTACTTCACAGCTCCAAATATTCATAATGATGAAAATATGACCATCACTGGTAACTATGTTCAAGATACAAGCCCAATAATATGTAGGACAAACAAGTTAAGCTTCTTGTCCCTAATTGCAGCAGTAAACATAAATATATATCAACAACAAAATGATAATAATAGCTGCAAATAAAGTTGTTAAAAGTCTAGTTTAATAGTGCAAGAGACAAGCTAGCAATGACTAGTTAACTCAAGTATGAAAGAGAAAGTCTTTAGCATGAAACAAGGTTGTAATAAAATAGTATTGCAGAGATATAATTACAGCCTCATGGCTATAGCAAACAATTTGTTACAATGGTAAATTCAACCACTAAAACTTACAAAGAGTCCACCCAAAAGATGCGTTGAAATCAATAGATTATTGTGGCAAACTTTTAGCAAATTCCAATGGTTAAAAATGTTGAAATTACCCTTACATCTCAGTCACTGAGATTGCTGCCAATAAATTAACTAAACCAAAAATTATCACTGCTGATATAAAATCTGAATTTGTGCAAAAATCTACAGCTGAAATATAAAACAGAAAATTTGTAGCGGAAATATACAGTAAACCAAGCACGTAAAAAGCACATAGACACTAGAAGTACCTTGGAAGTGTGGGGAAAAACAACAAAAGAGGGGGCTTTATTATGGGCTTTCAGAGGAATAAATTACAACAATTAAACTCAGAATTTGCTTACAACAATTTACAAAATTTTCCATTGGATGTACGACCTATTTTCCTTGGTTGTTTGGCCTAGCAAACTCGGCCAACACAACTGCCTCAGTACAGCCTCAAACTCTGTTTGTTCCTTGTTGTTTGTATGGCCTGAAACTGGCCTAAACTGCTGCTGGAAGGTACAGTCGAGTTATGGTTGTTCTGGTTGAGGCCATATGACCCTAACTCGCCCTCCTTTAGCACTGTACGATCTGGCTCTGGTATGGCCTGAAGTTGGTAGCTTGGTATGGCCTATCCTTGGCCTCCTCCTTGTTGTGTCAAGCTCCATAAATCGCTCTTACCTTGTTGTGCAACTTCTCCCAAGTTGCCCCTCTCTTACTCAACTCAAAACTAGCCCAAGCTCCCTCTTCCTCTCACTTGCTCAACCTCACAAATGAGAAAAAAATGTGTGTTGTCCTCTCATCCTCAACCTCCTTTTATCTCCCTAGCAACCTCCCATCGTCTTTGACAAGTGCCCCAAGGCTTGGCCTCAATGGCTGAAAGTTGGGGTTGTTGGACCCCACTCTCCACTATAAGGTGCGCCCCCCTTGGACAGGGACCCACACTCCACTAGCAACCACCTTCAGAGGTGCGCCCTCTCTCCTTGGGCATCACATTCCACTCAAATGTGAATTTTCTGCTGCAAGCCTAAGTCTAACTTAAGATGAAAATAAAAAGGTTGATTTGGGTCAATTTTAGGTGCCCATCAGCATGCCTAGGACACATGGACCTATGCTGAGACACCTCATGAGCTAAAACTAAAAGAAAAGTGAGTTATTAAGAGAGTTGTATTAGGGTTTCTGCAGCCCTAATGGTTGAAGATGAAAATTTATAACAGTAGCAAGAAGCACTCCAAGGAGCAAGACGCCCTAGTGGCTCAAAGGTGCCTTAGGCACAAATATCACTTTCCAATTTAGACAATCTCAAAATTCCAAAATTTCACGTTTACCAATGCATGATTTTATTTCTCCAATGCAATTGACTAGTCCCTTTAATTATTGGGTAAATGGAGTCTTTTGATCCATCAAGTTGGATGAGTTACTTCCTTGGGGGTGTAAGCCCTTTTACTCGCAAAGGAAAACCCTAACCAACAAGGAAAACCTAGGAGGGTGTAAGCCCTTTTACTCCTAGCATCCTTCGCATAACAAATTATTTCACAGCAATTATGATGGAATTGGAGGAGGTTGTATGCCCTTATACTCCCCAAGAGATCATCAAATCAACCTTACAACCAAGAAAAGAGAGCAATACACTTGTAACCCTTACCTAGTTGAAGCATTAACAAGATAGAACCTTGATTCACCCAACAAAATACACCATAAAGCAAGAAATATCCTCCAAGAGAGCTAGTGCATTACTTCATCCACCGATAGCCCAAAGAAACCAAGACAAGAGCACAAGAGAGAAGAGATTTCCCAAAGAGGGCACAAATTTTAGCTAGGAGAGCTTCTCACAATGGGAGAGCTATGATGCAATGAGATACAAATGATCTCTATTTATACAAAAAGTTCTAAACATAGTTTGTCCACATAATTTAGGGTAAACCACAAGATAAGGGGTCAACAACCCTAATCTTGCCCCTTTACACAAAATAATACTTTTTTTATTCATAATTTGCACATAAGTAAAACCCTACGTAAGACATCACCCCTTTAGGGTAACATTTTGGCACTTTTTGCAAGTCATTGAAGAAGGAGATGGTGAGCTACGCCTGGAAAGGCCACATGTCCTCGGTCTAAGCCTATTCTCCATGATCCATGGCTTCCTTCTTTCAAAACGTGCCAAGTGTCCTCAACTACCATGAAACCCTAGCCCTGCCATGACACCAAGCCCTCAAGAGTGACGTTTTGGCCTTCGGATGGTAGGGGCTAGGTTAGATCCTCCATGATGTCCTCTAATCCTCCAAAGGCACGTCTTCATGATCCGACATGTGGTCCCTTGGCATCCAACCCTTGGGCTTCAAGCCCCATGGAAGCCCAAGCTAGCCTTGTTCCTCCAAAACTGTCCACCAGCCGAGTCCTACAAAGACAAATGGATATGCCCTCCAAGGATCTCATGTAAAAGAATCATGATGAGTAAATCAAATCAATAAAAGAGCCATATAAGCATGTACATCCAAACTACCTCATCAAAATAAAAAATGCTCAAAGACCCTATGCAATTTTCCAAGTTTAGGTATGGGAAGGTTGACAAAACGACCTATTGGGTGAATTGTACCTCAAGTTTGATGGTGTTTCCCAAGGGGGCCTCCTTCTAAGTCATGTGGATGAGGTGACATGGATTAGGGGAAGACTTTTGGGATGGGGTTCATGACATACAAGGGGTTGTAGTGTCTCACTTATGGGTGCCTTTGTAGAGGGTGTGTTGCACCTTCATTTTCAATGCAACCTTTTTCCAAACCCATTTATTTCCTTTAATACTTTTAGGGTGTTTCCTGGTTGAAGGTAGGTTGAATCCAAGGTGGGGCTTCTACCTAAGCAATAAAAACTGTTCCCACCTTGGAAACACGCTTCCCCAAGTTGGAAACATGAGTGGGGATTCTACCTAAGCATTAAAAACAGTTCCCACACATGCCTCTCCCTGGTTGGAATTTGTTACTAGTTATTCTTTCACGGGTCCCATCAATTTTTATGAGAGATGTTTCATTGTCCTCGAGATCCTTGGGCGAGCATCTAGAAGGTTAATGGTTTGGATTTTATCTTTTGCCAGCGACAAGCCTCTGGGCGTTCAACCCCGTCTTCCCATAAAATGAGGAACAACCCCTTCTTGGGTAAGTACACTTGAAAATCCCAAAAGGTAAGGAGATGAGGGGATGAAGTGTGGAAAGTGACAAGTATGGTCGGGAATGGAACGATGACTTGTTAAGAGGACCTCCCAGTAGCAGCCCTATCCCTAAGGGTGACCCACTTACTAGGACACAATGTCAACCACCAAAGTGAAATAGGGTAAAGAGCATAATGTCCAAGAAAACGTCACATAATCAAAAGCAATGATAGATGCCACAAACTCAAATGCCTCAAATATTGAAATGACCATAATCCCTGACTTGTACGTCATGGAGCAAGACCCTATGTCTTCCGGAGGCCAACTGATGTGGTGGATATCGTCGTGACAAACCTAGAGTTGTGGTGGTGAGGTGGGTCTCTATCTATGCAAGTGGACATTGTTGGTCAGGCTATCTCTCGATACTCCATTTCTGCAACTTGAGGGCCTCGAGATATTATCTCCTTAGTTATCCCTAGGAGTTGGCGATAACAGGAAAAAAGGTAAAAGGAAGAAAAAAATAGAGAAAATAAGAGGGAGAACTTTATGGATGAAGTGAAATATCCATACTTATGGAGAAAAGTATTTGTCTATTAGAGAGGAATCAATATATTTTTAACGTCAATTCACAATCGAACAAAGCATCCTTAGTAAACCCATTAGGGTAGACTATTGCACCTCACCTAGGGGGATCCCAACTAAGGACTTGTTGGCATGGAACTAGCCAAATTCCCAACAACATTGTCGACAATTGGTTGAACGACTTACCAAATGTTGTAATACACATGCACACACTCTCTCGCACACACATGAATTAGTCAATGAATCATTATTTTATATTTTTTTACTATTTTACATAAATTCTAGATCTATTTAAAAAAAAAAATTGGAAATGTTTTGTATGTGGCGTACTCTCACATCCCCATGTACCTTGATTTTAAAAGTGTCTTCCTTATCCTTGCACCCATAAACCTCTAGCTACTTACGGTATAATCCAAGCATGTATTGGTAGGCTCTATGCAAACTTGCAACCAATTAGTTCAACAATTAAATCTAGAAGGTTTGTTTTAGTGGAGGACCAACCTTAACAAAAAACTAAAAGTAGTGGGTAGAAAGTGATAAACTCATGAAAAAACTAAAGATGGGTACATCATTATGCAAAAGGATAAAAGAGGGAAGCTACTGCTCTTAACCAAAGGTAGATTTAGAGGAGGAGCTATCTCCATCATCATCAGTCAATGTGATAGTACCAATCCAAATTCTGATGATGTCCTTCAAGGAATGCTCAACGCTAAGAAGACTTGACTTGACAACTCTAAGGGAGCCTAAGTGCAAGTAGTGGAAGCTCTTGTAACATATAATGTTGAAGAGAAAAATCTAGTAATGGACGTTTGATTGCTTTATGTATGTTGGGAGAGATTCTTGTGCTAAGACCTGGGGTGGGTTTGTCTTTGTGGATTTTGTGTAGCAGGTTGTCATTTCTAGACAAAATGTGATGATGTGCTTTGTTTCACTAGCCTACTATTCTTTGTATCCAAGGTTGGGATATCAATAAAGTGCTTAATGCATCCAATCGTCGAGATTGAATAGAAGAAAGAAGTGATCAACATGGTGAAGTTAGGCTTGGATAATCCCTATAAGGTTTGTTGTATGTGAGTAACTGCCTTGCAAATATGGAGTGCCAAACATCTAAGATATGGATAGTGAAAAAATGGCAGCAAGGGACTGTCTTGAATCTCAGTATAAAAAGCGATATCTTCCTTGGATCTCATAATATATGGGATAGGTGAAGATGAAGTGCACTTCTCTATCATCTCTTACAAATGAAACCACTAACAAATCCTATCCATTTTTTGAATGTGGTGGTTGGACTCCACATTTAATTGGTTAGAANCGATATCTTCCTTGGATCTCATAATATATGGGATAGGTGAAGATGAAGTGCACTTCTCTATCATCTCTTACAAATGAAACCACTAACAAATCCTATCCATTTTTTGAATGTGGTGGTTGGACTCCACATTTAATTGGTTAGAACACACCCTCAATTGGGCTAGTAGGATCTTGAGGCCTTGCAACCAATTGTGCTAAATGTAGTTAGGATGGACAATGTGGTTGTTTTCCAACTATAGAAAAAGGCTAGGGTTGGCAAGATCCACGTAAGCTTGTGATAGGCTCCTTAAAAACATTTATTTTTTTCTTGGAGAAATATTTCTCCTTACCCTTTTGCACCTAAGCGAAGAATGTGGAAGATTGACTATATTTTTGTTCCAAGGAAAACCTTGTGGAAAAACCCAAAGGGGTGCTTCCCCACTTTAGTGGATGGTATCTCTAGTAAACCTATTGGCATAGACTAGTGCACCTTATTATCGCTCAAATTTTACTGAATGATAAAATCCCTAATCCACAAGGTACACCTCGAGGGGAAACTATAGGATGGTCACTATTGTCACCTCAATAACCTATCCTATTCGCTTTAGATCAACTCTCCTCTGTCTCAAGGGGGGTATCCCTAATAGGATTACTAAGACCAAGCAATGAAGCACAAGGTGAAGTTGAGAGTAGCCTTAGTAAAACAAAGTTTTGGGTTTATTTAGGGTATTAAGATAAGTGATGGAAGGAAGTAGAGATTAGTGCCAAATCCAACTAGGGAAATGGAGTCAAGGTGAATCAAATGGCCTATGAGGTCAAGAAGAAACCCTCTTAAGAATTGGCTTATTTCATTCAAGGATTAGGGCTTAGAGATTAGAACCAATGGAAGAATAATCCTTCACCCAATTAAGATCAACAATGAATATCAAGGTCTACGAGAAGAGAACCCTAATGGATAAATCCTCACCAACAAGATCAACTATGGCTTGACAAGTTTACTTGATACTTTTACTAGGGATCCACAAGGAAAAACAAAGCATGGCACCAAATAATCACCAAACCCAGAAAAGAAGAAGGCTTGTAGAAGACTTGTGCATTTCACCATTAATCCTTATGCACCAAATAAAAGCCAAGAAAGAGAAGCCTCAAGAATTGACAACAAGCATCCACAAAGAAAGAACCCTTTACACAACCAAATGCTCCAAGAAAGATATGCCAATTAAGCTCCAAGGAGTGAGAGCTCCAAAAATCCAACCATGAGTACAAATGAGGAAGGGCATCTCCTTTTATAGAGTGATGCTCACCTTCTTTTACAATAGAATAATATTATCTCATCCTAGATCCTTAGATATAGGTTATGGAGGAGTAAAACATAGTTTCCTCCAACTAACTAGAGTCTAAAATACAATAAACATTGAGTGGCCAAGCCACATGTACAATGATCAAAATGAAATAACCCCCAAAGAGAGGGATGTCCCCACTAAAGAAGGAATAAAATGGCTCCAAGGTGCAACCTCTAGCCTCCAAAGGTGTAGAGCCTGGTTATTTTCAGGACTCAAACTAATTAAAAGTTTTCTAAAATTTTTAGTTTAGAATTTCTTTTAATGATTTTCTTATACTTGGAATAAACCAGGAATAAATAGTAACAACATAATAATGCTAATAACATAATAATATCAGCAGCAACAACAGAATAATGATAACAACAACAACAAAATAATGATAACAATAACAACATAATACATACCTCCACCTGGAGGTTGGTTTATCTAGTCCCTTTTTTGTCTGATCATGTTCTTGTTCTTGCCCAGACTTAATATTAACCTCCCAGCCAATTAAGAACAACCTCTTCGGCTCCCTAGCTCCAGGAATCCTTGCGATTTCCTGGCTCCCAAGTCCAAAATTCCTAGCAACAATAGTGCCCTGTGAGAGTTCCCCAAAACAATTCTCCCAATTTCCTCCTCCTCTATCTTTCAGAAATTCAGAAATCCTCAAACAGAAATGAGTTCCCCCTTCCAAGTCCTCTTCTTCTTCCTTATCCTCCTCTCTCAAATCCCCCTCATTAATTCCCAACAACCTTATCCCTTCATTAATTTCCCAACAACCTTATCCCCCAATTAATTACTTCACCCACCTTTTAATAATAAAATAATAAAAGACTCATTAATATATTTTAATAATTAATTAAATTTAAATTAAAAACAATGATAAAATTAATCAATTTGGGTTGTTACATACACCCACCCTTCAAGAAACTTCGTCCTGAAGTTAGAGTTATTTACAATACAAGGGTAATGATACACGGTTCATACATCCGCAACAAATAATCAACATCAACAATTTAAAACACTTATACATACTAGTGTACATGTGAAGCTAGCACATACAAGACTTGTACATGTACTAATAAAAATAATTATCATACTTAAAGTAATTCTTGTATGCGTCCAATCCAATCAACGAGACTATTCATTTCATAAAAGATAGTAAACTATTTAAAATGTTCACAAAATACCTCAATTACAATAATTTCGCACAAACAAAATTTACTTAGATAATTGTAGTTTAGTTAAGTAAATATAAACATACATATATACATATATTTAAAAAAAAAAAAAAGAGGGAATCAAGAACTTCTATAAGGCGAAATCCCCACACACTCTCAACTACTTCTATTCATCCTTCCTCCCTAACTTACTTCCATCTTCCATCCCTATCCTTCCTTTGTTGGACTATCTTGGAGTGTCAACTATATTGACCTAACTCCAAATAGAACCCGTAAGCGGAAGTGTCAACTCTCTTGACCAAGCTTCCCCAGCAGACAACTAACAATCATCATCACACGTCTAGGGGAGTGTGAGCTAACACCGTCCTCCCATGACTCCAGGTTTCAAAGAATACACGGTGGGAAATGCCTCCACCCCTCCTAATATGACTAGGGTCCACACCCTACCATGAAATATACAGTGGCACTGTGTTGCTAGGAATTTTGTCATTGTATATTCAGTTTTAGGCAGTCTCACCACTTGAAAACCTGCACTGGTCCACATATCATAGCAATGCATTCGAACCAACATAATTTCACATACAAAGATTCATACCATATTGTTTCTCGGTCGGTGTTCACGACATCAACCTTTTATCATCATTATTCTCTGGCTATTTCATAGCCTATTGACCTACAGATTAGTCTATAACACAAACTCATACATATCTATGCATTAACATCATGTAAATGCATATAAGCATAATCTCAATTCGGTATCCACGTACCAACAAATTTAAATGTCAAAATTTTCAAGTTAGAATAGATTGCATAGTATCCATCATAATTCAAATAACGTTAAACATTGATAGAATTGGCATTCACATAATAGATTGCATAATATCCATCATCATTCAAATAACGTTAAACATTCATAGAATTGACATCCACATAGGTTCATACGTCTTAAAAGTTCAAGTGTATCATTAATAGTTTCACAATGAATAGAAAATAAAAGTGATTAGGCTTTAGGTAATTCTAGCTGTCTAAGTCAAAAGGTGGCATTACATACACCCAACCTTCAAGAAAACATATTCTCGAGGTGGTCAAAAAAGTGAGGGATGAACTCGTCGTAAGGTCTCGACATCCTCTCAAGTAGCAGATCCTGGGCTATACTTGTCCCACTGGACCTTAACTTGGTCTACTAGATGGTTCCTGAGCTATCGGACCCTACGGTCCAATATGCGTAACAGTTCTATCATGAGGGTTCCCGCGTCTGATACCTGCAATTCCTTCCAATTCAGTTTATGAGATTCAACAACAACATAATGACGTAGAACAGATACATGAAAAACATTATGAGTTTTATGCAAGTGGGGTGGCAGTGCGAGACGATAGGCAACGAGTCCAATTCTCTCTTGGATTTTGAACGGTCCTATAAATTGAGGCGACAACTTTGTCCCCTTCCCGAACCGAATGGTACTCTTATTAGGCATGATACGAATGAAAACTTGGTCTCCCACTTTATAACTTCGATCAGTCCTATGTGCATCAACATAACTTTTCTGTCTATCTTGTGCTTCCTTTAGTCGCTGCCTAATCTGAATCACCTGTTCCTCCATCTCTTGAATCAATTTTGGCCCAATTGTCACTCAGTCTTCTAACCTTTCCCAAATCAACGGTGTTCTGAATGGCCTTCCATATAGAGCTTCGTAGGGTGTCATTCCAATGGACCTATGAAAATTGTTATTGTAGGCGAACTCTACCAAAGGTAGGTACTTCTCCCAATGGGTTTGATTATTCATAACATACATCCTAAGCATGTCTTCCATAACCTGATTTACTCTCTCAGTCTGCCTATCTATTTCAGGATGATACGCAGTGCTTAAGTTCAACTGAGTCCCTAATGCTGACTGCAAACTTGTCCAAAACCTCGAAGTGAATCGAGAGTCCCTATTTGAAATGATCTTCTTGGGTAACCCGTGCAAATGAATGACCTCACTTATAAACACGTGTGTCACATCAGTGACATCATAAGTGTCTCTAACTGGAATAAAATGAGCACTTAGTCAACTTATCAACTATCACAAGAATGACATTGTGTCTATGCAATGTGAGCGACAATCCCACAACAAAATCCATAGAAATGACTTCCCATTTGGACATAGGAACATCATGCGGTTGTAGGAGACCTGTCAGGTGGTGGTGGTCAACTTTCACTTGTTGACACTCTAGGCACTTGGCGACAAAATGGACTACATCACACTTCATGCCTACCCAGAAGAAAAGCTTCTTCATGTCTGCGTACATTTTCTTCACACCTGGATGTGCACAATAAAGTGCTCTATGGGCTTCCTTGAGTATGATGCTTCGAATATCCCCACTTTCGGGGATGTACATCCTTCCTTGATATCTCAATAGTCCATCTGCTTCCAGGCTATATCCTTCATACTTTGGATCAGGGTTACCGGAAGCCCCCCCCTCGGCTCTGGCCTCGGAAGCTCACTCGGAGTGAGTTTGCTCAGGAAGTTGGCTAGGAAGCGTGCTTCTGGATTTTGGAAGCACGCTTCGGGGTTCAAAAATTTGCTTCCTGCCAATCAGGAAGATTTGCACCCTAAAGCTCGCTTCCTAAACGCTTTAGCCAAGCTTTCTGAGAAATTTTTTCAAACAATTTATTTATAATAATTTCTACTTATGGTTTATGTTCAATTCAATTTTCTTCTTATGGTTTATATTCATAATTCATTTCTATTTATGATAAATTATAATTGTTGCAGGTTATATGAAAGCATTAGACAAATTGGTCCCGGACGAGGAGGAGTGTGACAAGATACGACAACAATTGTGCCAGTACATGCTTGGCCAAGGTGCCTTTGGGACCAACCATGCCTTAAGAGATCGAGGGAATTTGAGTTCTCTTGCGTGGTGGAACGTTTATGGTGGTGGCACCCCACAACTCCAATGTTTGGCAACACGGGTGCTTTCACATGTGGTGAACACTTCTTCTGCAGAGAGGTGTTGGAACTTGGAGCACCTACAGTTTCATCCACAATGTCAAAAGAAATAGGTTGAATGCAGGTCGGGAAAAGAGCTTGGTTTATGTTCATTACAACTTGCGATTGTTGTCCCATTACTGAAAGGAGGCAAAGGAGGATAAAAACTTGAAGTGTTGGGACAATCATCTAGAGAAGGATAATTTGGAGGATGGGGTAATGCTTTTAGAAAAAATGGAGAATGCTCTTTTTGATGATGATGATCATATTGAGATGCCACCCCTAGCTACTACCCAGTCCTTGGTCCTCCTGTTCAGGACTCCAGCAACAGGGGCTTCATCTTCATCTATACATTCTGCACAGTGTCTTCCTTCTCAGGCTCCTCCACTACCACCACGTGGATGCACACACGCCAATCGTGTTGGTGGAAGGAGAATGGGATAATTTTTTGATGTTTCTCCTTTTTCATTACTTTACATGTCAGTCTATAGATGATAGATTCATAGCATTTAGCAACTAGACTCTAGAGTCTAGAACAGTTTAAACTTTATTGTTTTGGACCTTTCGATCTTCATAATTTAGTGCAAATGGCCTATTTTGTAATCATAACTATTTGGTCATGACTCATGTTATTGTTGATAGTTGCTAGATGACTGATTTCAATCCATAACTTAATGGTCTTCTTTCTATTATATGGCTTAAAAATTTGTATGTTGGTTTGTAAGTTTGTAATTGCTAGATTCTACATGGTTGATGCTCAAATGATTTACTACTACGGATGCCATTTTAATGTTACAATGTACAAATATGTATGTTTTCATACATTCTGCAGCTAATTTCTCTTTCTGCATGTTTTTTTTTAATATAAACGCAATATATATATATATATATATATATATATATATAATAGACGCTTCCGGGACGCTTCGCTTTCGAGGATTTTTTGAAAATGACACTCCCGCTTCGCACTCTGGCAACATTGCTTTGGATCTAATTGCCTTCCACTCTGGAGGGTTGAAGTAACCTTTAAATACCAACTATCTCCAAGAAGTTGCCCCAACAAACACTCCCTCAGATTAACTTTTAAGGGTACCAAAGAGAAGACACGTAGTCTCTTGCTCAAGGCATCCGCGACCACATTCTCCTTTCCTTTGATGTACAAAATTCCAAAATCATACTCACTCATAAACTCACTTCATTGCCTATGCCTGGCATTGAGATCCCTTTGAGTGAAGAGATGCTTTAAACTTTCATGGTCTGTTTTGAGCTCAAAGTTTCGCCCCACTAGATAGTGCCTCCAAAGTTTCAGAGCTAGCATTACAACTGCCAACTCTAAATCATGAGTAGTGTAAAGCTCCTCATGTTGCTTCAACTTTCTTGACACATATGCTATCACTCCTCCATCCTGCATTAGCACGGCCCCCAACCCTTGCTTCGATGCATCCGTACAGATTGTGGAGTCTTTTTCCATATCTGACACTCGTAGAATTGGTGCACTAGTTAGTAACCTCTTAAGCTCGATGAATGCAATATCGCATTCTTCTGTCCATTCATACCTGACCCCCTTGCGCTACAAAGTGGTGATGGGCTTCGCTATTTTAGAGAACCCTTCCACAAATCTCCGATAATAACCCGCTAGCCCCATGAAGCTTCTTACCTCATGAGCATTTTTCAGCATCAGCCATTCCATAATGGCCTTTCCCTTTTCTGGGTCCACAGATATTCCTTCACCGGAAATGATATGACCTAAATAGTGAATTTCTTTCTAGAAGAAAGAACGCTTCGACAACTTTCCATACAATTTGTTCTCTCTAAGGCATGACAACACCACTCGCAAGTGTTCCTCATGCTCTCTTTCGTTCTTGGAATAGATGAGGATATCATCCAGAAAGACTTGTACAAAGCGGCCTAAGTACTTTCGGAATACACCATTCATGAGGCTCATGAATATTGATGACGCATTGGTCAAACCAAAAGGTACTACAACAAACTCATAATGCCCAAACCGAGTTCGAAATGTCATTTTAGGAATATCGCCTTCCTTAATCCTTAACTGGTGATACCCTGATCGCAAATCAATTTTTGAGAACACCACTGCTCCTTTCATCTGATTAAAGAGATCATCTATCCGTGGCATTAGGTACCTATTTTTCACTGTAGCAGGGTTCAAGTCCCTGTAATCTATTCACAGTCGTAAGGAACCATCATTCTTCTTCACAAAAATTACTGGTGCACCCCAAGGTGAGACACTAGGCCTTATTAGCCCTAAGTCAAGTAGTTCCTTCAATTGCATCTGCAACTCACAAAGTTATGGCGTTGTCATCCTATACAGAGTCTTAGAAATTGGCTCCGCACCAGGTTTTAGCTCAATGGTAAAATCAAGCTCCCTCTCAAGAGGTAACCCTGACAACTCTTTCAAAAAAACATCCTTAAACTCCAACAATACTGGATGTTGATCCAAGGAGGGTCCTTTCCCTTCATTGACTGCTTCCACTACATACAATCGACAACCTTGCCTCGTGCAACATTTAACCTTCATGGTCGAGATAAAGCATAGAGACACTTTCCTCCGTACACCGTGGATCTCTATTGATCTTCCTTCATCATCAATACAAAGCACCCTTTTTACGAAACAATCAACCATAGCTCGATGGGATTCTAATCAATCCATTCCGATGATTAGGTCATACGTCTCGAGAGCAGTGACCTACACCTTTAACCTAGTAGTACACACTCCCAGGTATACTAGACAATTATCAACGCTAGGTCCTACCGCTTGTTTTTCCCTCGAAGCCATCCCGACTTGTTTAAAGTCATCGTGCTCGTAGGCTGCCAACCCACACTTTTCTAATGCACAAGGTGAAATGAAACTATTTGTAGCACCAGAATCAAATAAAATTTTAACTTTGATATGATTTAGCATACTTGACGACTCCATCACTGTGGATTGATGTTCTGCCTGGCGATTATTAACCGTTGCATAAATTTGGTGGCTACCACTCACTCTTCCCATCGGGGCCTTTCCTTCTCTATGCATAAATCATGTTTGTGACTCTGGGCAGTCACGCTGGTAATGGGGTCCTCCACACCCCCAACAAGTAACATGAGATAGAATCTGCGAACTGCCCTGTGACGGTCTCTGAAATGAGTTCCTTCCCCTGGAGCCCCTGCCCCTACTTGCTTCTCCTTGAGAAGGTTGTGGACCTGCCTGCGTCATTGGTGATGAGTAGGATGTTGCACTCGTTGTCATTGAAATACATGTAGCAATTGTTCTAGGTGCGACTCTATTTCCATAAGGAGGTGGCCTAGAGCTTCCGTCTCTAGAGAAGGTCCTAGGGGCCTTCCCCACAAATCCAGGATGTTGTGGAAAGGTTGATCTCATACCTCCATTTAAGCTCATATGCTCCTCCACATAACGTGCATTTTCAACTTCTTCAACTATTGACGACGGTTTCCACATCCGTACCATGGCCCTTATCTTAGGGTTTAACCCATATACAAAATGTTCTGCCTGTCGTTGATCGATATCCATGTACGAGACATATTTTATCAACTCCATGAACCTAATCTCGTACTCTTCCACGATCCCGTTTCCCTGAACTAGATCATGGAATGCTCCTACCTGTTGTTCCTCGTAGTAAGCCAATAAATATTTCATCTGAAACCTTTCCTCAAAAATATCCCATGAGACGGTGTCTGGGGTAAGGTGCATCTGCCTCTCCAAATTACCCCACCAGTTCAAGGCACTGTCCCTCAACTGAAAGATTTATATCTTCGCCTTAGATGTGGAAGCATAATCCTTTAAGGCAAAACATTGTGTCATTCCTTCCAACCATGCCTTTGCACGTTCACTTGCACGACCCCCAACAAACTATGGGAGTTTGATCTTCTGTAGTTTTTTGGTGATGTCCCCTGGTGGAGGCCCTCCCTCTGAGTCCCTCAATGCTTCAGGGTTACCCACTCCAGATGGTGGGGGTTCCACTTCGACATCTGCTGACTGGCATCCCTTTAGTGTCTCATTAATAGCCTCTAAAGAGCGCAAAAGGAGAGCCAATTCAGGCAATGGTGGTGGCAGCGTTGGCATTGGCGGTCCTTGTGACGATGCCCCTCGGCCTCGATTTCCCCGAGTCCTAACCATCCTGAATAATTGAATCTGCATCAAACCAAATGCTTATCAGGGAAGAGTTTAAGGCAGTCCACATTCGCTCAACTTACATTTGCAAACATAGGGTTAGGCGTAAGTTTTTTTTTTACTTGTCTGTAAACAGACATTACTCTCTTTAGGGTAAGTGGCTAAAGGTTGGGGTCAAAAGCATCTAAGCTTGGTATCTTGGTAGGTATCATTCTATCTTTCTTACCTTGCTAGTTGCACTAGCACTGTGGTATCCTCGCCCCTTACTCTAACTGGTTTTCTTATTTAAGTGTCTAACCCTTCCATAAATCACTTTATACTCTTATAAAGCTTATTTCTTTGTGTAATCGATCTCTTATAATTGGTCATAAATTCTCCCCCCTATCTCATTAATTAACATTTTATTGTTAATATTAATCATCATTATATTAACATTTCTTAATATTTATGTAGCAAATTATTAATTCCTTTTTTTTTTCAATTCATATATTTTATTCTACATTACCTCTCTTTCCTTTTTATTACTTGACTCTTTTATATATATATATATATATATATCCTATTACTCTTCATTAATTTATTATTTGTTACCTTTCTTTACTATCACATAATTTAATTTTATGCTATACACTCCTTTATCATAATTTGCAATTTACAGTTCTCCCTTATTATTATTATTAATAAATAAATAAAAATCACCTATTATCACATACCTTGTCTATTCGTTCTAGCTTAGGTATTTTGACTATAATATTTAAAACCATCTTTTAAAAACTAAAAAAACCTCAAATTATATTGTTTATATAATAATAATCATAAATTATTTTCAAATAAAAAAAAAAAAGATTTTTATGTTTTTAAAAGTTATTTATAATGTATGTTCTCCTTTATCAAGTCATGATTTATTAAAACACTAACATATTAAAACAAATGTAAATTTATTAATTTATATATATAAATGTATAACATATTTCTATATATATCAACACATTTATTAAAAACACATATTAATATTAATCTTATTTCTGAGGCATTGGGTTTCGGTCTTGGTGTTAATGTGTTGACAATGGCTCATTAAGTTTGATCTGTTGAGTGGGTGTTACGGGACTGTGGAGCAATGGTAAGGCATGCAGGTTTGATTGTGGATAGTATCCTAATCAACAATATTAAATCAACATTTATTATCCCGAGAAGCATGTGGGACTTTCAAACAATCTAGGTTTGTGGGAAGGCACACAATATTGATTGCCATTGAATCGCACATTAAGAATGAAATGATTATCCAGATAAGCTTGCGGCCCTATACCATTGTCCTTGAGTCCGCTTTGATTATCCAGGTGTTCATGGGTACCCGTTGTAGTTAACACGCGTACATGTTGTAGTTAATGGGTAATTATACTCAAATTAACACAATTATATTGTCAATCTCGAGGGTCGCCATCCCGATCTTACTATCTCGTTCCTCTCCAACCGTTGCAAGCCAAACGATGGCCCTCTCTTTTGGATCCCTGGAATTCCTCTTATTGTCCCTCTGTTGCTTGCTTTGGTACCCCTCGGCCGCACGATGGGCTTGCAGGGACACTTGCAGCAACCTACAAGTGAAATACTCGTTCGGAACAAGCCCCGAATGCGGGGATCCGTGATTCCAGAACTCAATAAGTTGCGTGAACCAGAAGTGATGGAGTGGCTCGACTTTCTGTTCTTAGAACTCTTAGACCTGGGTGGCTTGCTCTGCGCTGGCAGTAGAACCCCAGCTCATGGCTCTACTCCCTTCGTGGGCTCTCCTCCCTCTATGGCTTAGCATTGGTCTGGTGTTTTATGATTTAGTTTAAAAAGGAGGTTTGGGTGCAATGTGCTCCCCGTGGGCTCCTCACTTCGTGGCTCAGCGCCTTGTCTCGGGCTTTGACGCATTATGTGAGACATAGACTCCTTATGGGCTCTCCTCCTTGGCGGCTTGGTGTTTGGGCACTTGAAACTTGATGCATTGCTTGGTAAGTGGCGCTTGGTGCACTGGCCTGTATTTGGTGCTCGAAACTCGATGCACATCCTTTATTTACCTGATTAAGCAAGTAGATTTCTCGGGCCTTTTAGGTAACAACAAGCAAGAAATCCAGATTTTTGTAATTGGAACCGAATAAAGGTGTTTGATACTATGATGGGGCATCATTTACTGGAGATGTGGAGGCAGTAAATACGGTCGATAAACTCTATTTTAGAGGGCAAAGGGTGTTTAAAGTTGTCATTGGTGATCTCAAGGCAAAGGGAATGATTAATGCTCAGCAGGTTTTATTTTCTCTCGATGGTCATCTGTGCGTACTGGTTGTATGCATTCGTGCTTACATGCACCATCAATGCGTTGTGCACAATGAGTCCCTTGTGGGCTCTCTTTCTTGGGCTTGGCACTTAGTTGGTGTTTGATGTCGATTTGTGTTGTATTGACACGTTGAGCAGAAAGGTCTTGTTGGCTCCTCCTCCATGTGACTTGGGTTAGCGCTTGTGCGCTTGGTCTTGGATTAGCGCTTGTGGGCTTGGTCTCGGATTGGTCTTGGATTAGCACTAGTGCAATATGAAAGCCCCGCGTGGGCTTCTCCTCCATGAAGTTGGGTGCTTAGGCGATAGCCTCTAACTTGTATGTTGAAGGTGTGGCTAACCCTTGTTGTGTTTGCATATCAGTAAAGTTTTTCCTTTTCAAGAAGGCTTTTATTCTGATCTTTTGTCAAGTTTGTCACTGAAATTTTCTGTGAAATAAAGAATCACAAGACAACTTATTCATAATTTGCAAGGTCGCACTGATTTTTAAGCAATGTCTGCAATAGGCAGTGATTTCTGGTTGCTCAGCTAGGGGTTTAACTTCAATTCTTTACTATGATAATTTTTGGGCACTTATGCCAAAGACTACCAAGGTCAAGTGTTTAGCAGATGCTGGATTTTTCATTGACGCGTATGTCCTCATTGCATCATTCATTCATGTTAACAGTTATATCCATCAACACATAATTTTTAATATATTACAAGTAATTTATTACCATGCAACACCCTAAGGCTATGTATTGTAACAACCCGAATCAGATTGCAGATGAAGAGGTGCACAAAGAAAAAATCCTTATATGGGTGGCAAGCCTAGGTTTCAGTTTTGAAACGGGGATCTGATACCATGTGTAGAGCCTCTGTAGAGCCTGGTTATTTTCACGACTCAAACTAATTAAAAGTTTTCTAAAATTTTTAGTTTAGAATTTCTTTTAATGATTTTCTTATACTTGGAATAAACCTGGAATAAACAGTAACAACATAATAATGATAATAACAAAATAATATCAGCAATAACAACAGAATAATGATAACAACATTAACATAATAAATACCTCCACCTACAGGTTGGTTTATCTAGTCCCTTTTATGTTTGATCATGTTTTTGTTCTTGCCCAGACTGAATATTAACCTCCCAGCCAACTAGGAACAACCTCTCCAGCTCTCTAGCTCCAGGAATTCTTGCGGTTTCCTAGCCCCTGAGCCCAAAATTCGCAGCAACAACAGTGCCCTGTGAGAGTTCCCCAAAACAATTCTCTCAATTTCCTCCTCCTCCTCTATCTTTCAGAAATTCAGAAATCCTCAAATAGAAATGAGCTCCCCCTTCCAAATCCTTTCCTTCTTCCTTATCCTCCTCTCTCAAATCCCCCTCATTAATTCCCAATAGCCTTATCCCTCCATTAATTTCCCAACAGGCTTATGCCCCAATTAATTACTTCACCCACCTTTTAATAATAAAATAATAAAAGACTCATTAGTATATTTTAATAATTAATTAAATTTAAATTAAAAACTATACTAAAATTAATCAATTTGCGTTGTTACAAAAGGCCTCCAAGAAGGTGAATCATCAATCTAATCTCCACCAAGTGTGCAAAGAAAGACTCCTCCAAAGGCCTCCAAGAGGGTGAATCATCAATCTAATCTCCACCAAGTGTGCAAAGAAAGACTCGCAAGTCCTCTCCAGGTGGACACATGGGTCTCCAAGGTAAAACATGCCTATAAATCATGAGTGCAAGCCTTCAAGAAGGGTGTGGCCTCCAAATCAGCTCCAAAAGGTCAAATGTGAGGTCTCCAAGGTGGAATCCCACTCCGTAAATCATGTCAATGACTTCCTTAAGTCATGGGAGAGCCCAACAAGCCCACACGTGCCACAATAAAGCCCTGATGTAATCTCAAGGGGGGGACGTCCCATTAAATGATGTGACACATGGCTCAAAATGAGTGAATAAGGTGAGCTCCCAAAAATCTGGAATGTGGCATGGCATGAGAGGTCCAATGCATGAAGAAATAACCCAAATTGTTGTGATCAATGCCTAGAGAACTGTGAACTACCTCGAGATGCGTGATGATGCCTTAGAAACTACGAAGATGCCCAAAATCTTGAATGAAGTCAATGCCATGCTCAAACCCTAGGGTGCTCCAACCAAAGGATTATATCACATCACATGATTAATCCATATGTCATCGAGTCCTCTAGCTCATCATAATCCATGAAGCCAAACAAGGGAGTATCCCAAATATCCAAGGTTCTGGGATGAAAATCTCTAAGATAATGAAGAAATTTCATCAGGTCTACCCTTGTGCAAAATAAGGGGTAACACGTCAGGGACTTGAAGAGGGCACTTACTGACACATAATTAGCCAAATGCACCAAACCGATTAAGCTAACCCCTTAGGCTAGGGAGACCAACTATATATATACATAGTATTACACATTATGTCAGCCTTCTGAAACTTTCTCACAGACATGTTAATCACTGGATCACAGCTGAGTAGTAAAGCCGCTTAAAAATGATTAAAATTTAATAGCAGATTTTTGAAGAACTCTAAATGGAAGAGAGTGATCTGAACGGCTCTAAGCACCATCCGCTCTATTGTGCGTGGTTAAATAGTGAATCTACTTTTGCATTCGAATTTTATAATTCTTCTCCATGCCCTTAAATCCCATTTTATTTTCTGTGAATCCATGTTTGCATTCAATATCTACAATTATTCTCAACGCTCTCCAACCCAATTTAATATTTTCATGATTCGGTATATTTCTGTTTTAACTTTGCTAAAAGTGTTAGCACATTTCAATTCTAGATTCACACCTAAGTTACCAGGATATGCCAAGTACAAACAATATAAATATAATTTTTAAAATAAATTTATATAAAAATTAAATTTTTTTATATTAAATATATTTATAATATCTAATATTAATTAAAGATCAACTCAACCGAAACTATTTAATAATCATAACTAAGCGGTGGTGAACTACTTAATAATTAATAATTAAGGGGCCGAACTATTTAATTGGTAACTAACTAAAGGGGGCCTGAACTATTTAATAATTATTCCTAAAGGGGGGGCGAACTATAACATGAATTGGATCCCCCAGTAGAGGGGGCAAACAACAGGGATTTCATAATCTGATTACACGGTGCCGATCGCACTTACGGCACGAATTTAATATTCTGATTACACGGCTAACTTTGCCACAGCGAAGGAGTTTAATAATCTGAGTTTGATTACACGACACCTGCGTTTGAAAATTCACCGTTACAAACGAACTTTGCCATATAAAGAAAAGCTGTGTTGCACTTTTGTTTTGTTAGTTTGATGTTTTTCTTCGAAGTGTGAAAACACTGGCATCGCCAAATTATCATCGTTGTTTACCTTTTTTTTGTATATTGTTTGCAGGGAACCCCTCATTACAAAAATTATGTGGAGAAATCTCATAGTTCAAGTATTGTATTCACCTGCCTTTTTGTAGTGAATAAAAAATCTAGTATTATCTCAAAACATAATAGTGAATAAGAATTCAAGTATCATCTCAGATAATATTAGTAATTTTAAGATGCACTGATGGTTCTTGAAAACGTGCAGGCTTTCTACCAAGTTATAGTGCTCCTTATACTTGCATTTAATGGGAATGACATTTTAAATCTACAGCATGATGACACAGACCGTGCAAACAAAGTGAGAAACACTGTAATTTTTAATGCCTTGGTCTTTTGCCAAGTAAGTTTGCAGATTAAATTCTTATACACTTTTTCTTTGCTTCGAATTTTTTCTCTTACTTCAGATATGTTCCTAAAGTATTATTTCGCTCTTTCAATACTTTGCCCCAAAACTATCCATGGTTTTGATTGTTCTGTAACATCGGTTTGACTGTTTTTAAATGGTCACATTAATAGATATTCAATGAATTCAATTCGAGGAAACCGGATCAGGTAAACATCTTTCGAGGACTGCGTTCAAGCCATTTGTTCGTTGGAATTATAAGCTTTACACTTGTTGTTCAGGTAAGCAGTAGATTTATTTGCAAGGCTATGGTGCTAAGAATTGTTCTTTCCTCGTACTTTGTGTATTAGTGCATTCTGACCATTGGTAGGGTAAATGCTTGAACCTAAGGATGGGGCAGGCATTTGACCCAGTCTAAGCAAACCAAAATCAAATTTTCAAATGCCTGAATACTAGCCAATGAGCAAATGCTATGTTGGCCGTCCATTGAATTTTGCTAATCTTCTGAGCTTTATCATCAGAATGTTGTATTAATTTGCAGGTTCTGCTTGTTCAGTTCGCTGGGGAAATTGCATCAACCACTCCCTTGAATTGGAAAAAATGGATTACTTGCATTGTAATTGGCTTTATAAGGTTTGAAAGATTAATCCCTTAAGTGATTCAATTAATGGGCAGTATATTGCTTTCATGTGTTCTCCAATTCCTATAGATTGATTACCTGGAATTGATTTTAAACAATTTTTGTAAATTTGTGGGACAGTTGGCCACTAGCAGCCATTGTGAAATTCATTCCTGTACCGGAAACACCTTTCTTGGATCACTTCAGGCGGAAGAAACCTAGGAGAAAATCTTCAGGTAACTGATTATGCTTGGCTTGGATCTCAATATAGTCAAGTCGTATCGTTCTTTGATGATGAAATTCTGGTATCTGCATTCTCTAATCTTGTGTGTAGATTGGTTCTTTTAAATAAATGTATTTCAGGCAGGAAACCTGATTAGCTGTTCAATGTTTGTTTTTGGCAGAACGCAGGTCAAAATCGGACAGAAAAACCGAAGTGAATGAAGGGCAAAATAATCACATGGAAATGACATCAGAGCAGTTAATTAACTACAGAGATATTTTTGCTCCGAATGTGTTGCACTAAAATTGTATATTGTATACTCCAGCTATTTTTTTCATAGTTCATACAACCCTCAAATCATCTGTTGATACTACACTTACCACGGAGCTACTGTGTGCTTGCCTGTTACCATGTTTGAAAAAAAAAATTCGCCTTCATTCTTTGCTGTTATATTTTTATTTAAATCACAGTTTAGTAGTTTACTAAATAATAATTCTCTCTTTGGAAATTCTGTCGAAATCTCAAAAAGCTGATACCAATTACATGATTGAGACTCGATGGCCCCTATAATTTACCAGGTATGACAGACAAGAGATGCGAGAGGAAATAAATTGTAGTGTTCAAATCTTTAGCGTGAATAAACACTTCTTGGCATTCTTTGAAGGAATATTCACCGAAAGATTTTCAGTAGCATACTCTGATCCAACGTGTTGGGCAGTGAAAGCAAAACAGAGCATAAAAAACCAGAGCATCAACAAGCAAGATTAAATATGCATAAAATCAAGAATAACAATCTCACAATTGAAACAGTGATTTATGTGGAAACTCAATGCGGGAAAAAACCACGGGCAATGATATTCAGTATTCTTATTATTCAAGAGAGAATTACAATAGCCAATCTTAGGCATACAACCATCCTCTCCTCACACACACTCTGCTCTCTACACACATTGCACATTGCACTCTCACCTCTATGGATATGCTCGTATATATGGCATCTTTCAAACAGTTAGACTAACTAATTATAATTAGATCCACCAGTTATACAATCTGTTCACAAAAGAGTGCATGCATGCACATTCCTAACATAGTTGCATGCATGTGCATTTGACCGCATGGGAAATTCATTGGCATGTTTCCAACAATCTCCACCTTGACAACAATTTACCTGATATATCATGCCCTTAATTAATTCATCACCTTTTCTGCAAGCTAAAAGAATCCAAACACCATCATAGCTTCTCTAACAAAACTAGTTTCGTAAACATGTCTGCAGAATTCACTTTTATATGGACCTTTTCCAAAGCCACTCCACCTTTCTCAACAACATGTCTTACAAAATGATACTTAACATAAATATGCTTCATCTTATTGTGGTAAGCTGGATTTCTAGCCAAATGAATAGCACTTTGACAATCAAAAAATACTTTCACCTTTTCTTGCATCCTTCCAAACTCATCCAATAAACCCTGTAACCAAATTGCCTCCTTGCATGCATGTGAAACAACCATATACTCTGCCTTAGTAGTGGATAAAACGACTACGTTTTGAAGCTTTGACATCCAACTAACAGGTCCTCCTGCAAGAGTAAAGACATATCTTGAAGTGGATCTCCTGTTGTCCAAGTCCCCTGCAAAATCCGAATCTACATAACCGCAAACTGAATCTCTGGAACCATCATAGGTGATAGAATAATTGCTTGTGCCTCTAAGATATCGAAGCACCCATTTCACTACTTCTCAATGTGTTTTTCCTGGATTTGTCATGTATCGACTGACAACACCAACTACATGTGAAATATCTAGTCTAGTACTCACCATCGCATACATCAAACTTCCCACTGCATTAGCATATGGTACACGAGACATATAATCCTTTTTTTTTGTCATTACTAGGACATAAACCTGAAGAAATCTTGAAATGGGAATCCAGAGGGATCTGTACAGGTTTCACATTATTCATACTGAATCTCATAAGTATTTTCTCCACACATTTCTGTTGTGATAACCACAACTTACCATTTTTCTTGTTTCTATGTATCTCCATACCTAAGATTTGTTTTGTTGCTCCTAGATCCTTCATATCAAATGCCCTAGCCAACTGAGCCTTTAACCTATTGATTTCGACTATGTTCTTTCTTGCCACAAGCATATCATCAACATATAACATCAAAATAATGAACATGCCATTTTCCAACTTTTTAAAGTAAACACAATGATCATATTCACTTCTTGTAAAATTTAGGCTCACCATTGTAACATCCCGCTCTGGCGCACTGAGGGAACTTATTCTTTGAGGACACTTGCTCGCAAGTGATCTAGATCATTATGTTATTAAAACATTTGATTTTGATTATGAGGCGTTATGGGTTGATGACATGTTGTTTAACTGCATTGACATAGACATGTGCTATTGACTCAATTTTACTGAGTGTGCAGGATTTTGGACCTCGAGTATGCAGAGGCATCAATTGAACCCCTTGGACTCTGGATCGAGTCAGGGAGTGTACCATTGGGGTTTGATTGTTTTACTGTGATATTAGTGCATCTGATTAGATGATATGATATGGATATGTTCTGACATGATTTGTGATGATGCAGGCTGACGATAGTTTGTTGACTAGACTCACATGTGGAGTAAAGGGGTCACGCACGACTACCAGAGATGTTGAGGGAGAGGTGTGGACAACAACCCTGCCACAGCCTACTAACACTCTCGTTGTGGCTCGAACTGTAGGTTAACGATTACCTAGTTCGAGAGGACCCACGATGCTGTGAGGGAAGACTGCGACAGTCGCTCACGATGATTCTAAGGGGCGCGCAATAAGGCAGGGGCCTTATTCCTTAGAAGCCCTTAGTCTTCCAAAAGTTCACCTAGCGGAGTATTGACTCCAGGGGTTATTGATGTCTACCAAGTCAGTCAAGAGTCGAGTGGCACCCTTGGAGCACGTAGTGTGTCCTGAAGGGCACGTCGCGCAAGGGAACAGATGAGGCGAGTGTCACCCTTGGAACACGTAGTGCGTCCTGAAGGGAACGTCGCACAAGGGAACAGATGAGGCGAGTGGCACCCTTGGAGCACCTAGTGCATCCCGAAGGGCACGTCGTGTTGTTGATGATAGAGGAATGAACCTAGATGGCCTTAGGACGAATAACGTGTTAAGTATTTTAAACAATTTCCCTAATTAAATGTCGCCCAGTACGAAAATTTAGGTCTAGGTCTAAATCATGCTAGTGGTAAAATTTTATCATTTTTATTAAAAAAATTATATATATATATATATATAATTAAATTAAAAACAAAATGAATAAAGAGTATGATCTTCATTAAATCTTGCAACACGGAGGGAGTAAGAAATTTAATTTATTCAAAAAAAAATGTGTTGGAATAAAAAAAAAGAATTAATTGTTTTATTATTTTTGATAATTTAAAATATACTAATTAAATGAGAAAAGGGAAAAATGGTTAATTTCCACACCTTCCTTTTCGAGTTCTAATTAAAAAGGGAAAAGAGGGAAAATCTAAAATATTAGAAAACTAGGAAAAGAGGCAAACATAAAAAGGGAAAAAGGGAACATAGGGAAAAAACGGAAAATCAAACTTAGTAAAGTATCTATCATTTAAGAGCTTTCTAATTTAAATTGAACTAGCAATTTAATAAAAAAGAAAGTTATTAAAACCTGTAAGAGAATTTGGGGACACCTAGGAGTGATTCTAGGAGTAACTCTAGGTGGGTGAGGGAAATAAAGATAATTAATTAATTAAAGAAATAAATTTATGGAGGAATGAAGGGGATGGGTGACACTTGTACGGGGAGGAATTTTTTAGGAATTAAATTCTAAAAACTTAATCAAACGAGATTTTAGGAAAGTAAGGAACCACAAAACTCTATATAATGAAGGGAGGAGATGGAGGTTGGATGGTTTTCGGTTTGCGTAATGCTATGCTGCGGAAATATTTACTCGACTGACTTAACTTGTGGGAGTTGGCATACCCATCTCTGTGAGGAGTGGTAGCTCGACCTTGCAAGGCGAGCTGGGAGCTAGGAGAATCTATGGATAGTGTGTGTGTGGCCCCTTTGTGGCTCGGGGGGCTAAGGGGGAAGAAGAGTACCCCTAACATTGGCTGGGAGGTACCAGTGAAGTCTCGTTGGTCGGCAAGTGAGAGTTGCTTGGAGCGCGCGGGACGTCATTCAAAGCGGGTGATCAGAAAACGGTACACTCTCTTCATTTTTGTATGGTATAATGTATTATGACTTATGCTTGGATCTGCTTATTTAATGGAGAAGTAAACTGATTTTTTTTTAAATCGATGACTGAAACTTTTCTTAGCCTAGCTCAATGATAGGTTGACTTCCATGACTTCTCTCCCCTGCACATCTTGACCACCTTGTTGTGTTGATCATGACCTTGAGGTCGTTTAGCTTTCGTCCCTAGCTTACTAGTCATCGCCTGAGCAGTCGGCCAAGAGCCTGATCTACGGTCGTTGTAATGTCCCCATTTTGGGACATTATAACATTACAACATTTCAAAGTGTTATGCCTACCCAAGTAGCCAGATAGGGGTGACAGAGAGTTCGGGAGATACTGAGGGGTTTATTTGGGCCTGACTTGCATTGTTTATCATCAGGATCCATTCCGCACAGCTTGGCTTTAGTTTCGTTGCATTCCGACGATTTCCATAATTTTGAGTTATTATGGGTCATATCTTAATTAAATTCACTAAGAAGGTCATAATGGGCATATTACTTGGAGAAACCTCTTAGTGTGATAGATCATTAGAATTGGGAAGAAGAGCACTACAGAATAAGATGGTGAGAAGTGACTTTCAGTGGATGGAGAAGCCATAATGATGGATAAATCATTTTTAGAGGTAAAACGGTTAATTAAAGTGATTTAATCATGGAATAATAAAATAAAGTAAAAGTCACTTGGAGGGCAGAAGTCAACAGTGAATCAGGGTTTCAACAGTGATTTAGAGTTTTGGAAGTCAACAGTGAATTAGGGTTTCAACAAGGATTTAGGGTTTTGGAAAGCTATAAAGGAAGGGTCAGCGACCTAATTCATCATTATGCAGATTATGACTTGTCATTGAGGAGAAGAGGTGCATCTCAGGAGAGATAATTCAGTGTATTCTAGGAGGAAGACACCAGTTGGTTGATTTCGGTGTTGAAAGACACACCCTAGTCACCGGGAAGATCATCCAGGTCTTCCACCATTCTTCATTGATTCTGCAGTGCTCCCATATTTCGGGTATTATCTTTTAGTTGTTGGTTTGTATTCCAGCTAAGATCCTTTTGTCTTTTGATCTAGCCGAGTGTTGTTATTTTATTCATCCGCAGTTGCTTATTTATATTCCGGCTAAGATCCTTTGTATGTTGATCTAGTCGAGTATTGTCAGTTATTCAGCCGCATTTGGCCATTTTGTAATCCACAGAGATATCATAATACAAACTTGCAGTCCTTTGTCGCGTTTATTATTTGTATGATCATTTATATGTTGTAAACCTTTGATCCTACACACACATTAGCAGCATTTCCTAGACTAGCCAAGTCAGGAACACTACAGTGGTATCAGAGCTGGTTTTCTTGCCAACCTAAGTGGAAAATTAGATAAGGATGTAGATACATCATTACCAGCGAGTGGATTGACAGGAGCACAGAT
>ML781441.1:34431-59192 GCA_009831015.1 Picea engelmannii
GAATGATGAGCTTCCTATGATGAGTGAACCACATTTTTCATCTTCTCAATCACCTATGCTAGCTACGACACATGAGGATATCAGTGGCATTCCTGATATGGTAGAGGAGCCTTGTGTGGGGATTGTACACAAGGAACATATGGGTCTGCAGGCCCGGGAGGAGAGGTATGTCTTGGAGATAGTTGACATTAAACATACCTATCAGTATGAGGAGAGTGAATCACCACTCTTGGACAGCTAAGAGTCAGTGAGGGCATGATCATGGCAGCCACTAGATGCATTGATGATACACATGCATTGGTGGCAGGTTATTGTTGGAGGGCCTCAATGGCACAAGATAGTTTAGATGGGGGACTTGTCATTGATGACTTCCATACACTCATGGAGAGAGTGATTATGATGAGGGTCGACTACCAGCAGTTGTTGATGGATAGGGATTACCTATTGGAGGTTGGCGAGATGTATCACAGGACATTGAGGGAGCAGGAGGTTGAGGTGGACCGACTCACTCATGAGTTGGTGAGAACACAGATATTCTTGGATTGCACATAGAAAACCCTTCAGGAATCAGAGTCCATATCAGAGGAGCTCCTTGAGGAAACTAGACAAAAATCCTCTACACCTATTTCAGAAGAGAGTCAGATATATCCCTCAGCCACATTGCGAGAGGATGTTGGTGGTTTAGTAGTGGAGCACCAGTTGAGGGAGGAGCATGAGGAGTACACAGGATCACTGATGAGTATGGAGAGATATGGTCCAGAGATACATGAGGATATCCATAGGTCACAGGGACCACCCTTCACAAGGGTGGTGAGACAGTTGAGCACACACGTACACATGGGGATTCCATAGCTAGGGGCAGTTTTGAGGACACTTCCATTTATGTTCCGGTATTGGTTGACCTTCATGTAGAAGATGACCCTGTAGTACACCTAGGATCCATGATGTTGCAGGTGTATACAGAAGATCACATGAGTATGCAGGGGCACACAATGATGAGTGGTAGTTCACAGAGACATACAGAGGTGTACAGTGGGATTCAGAGGGATGCACTGGATGGCAGGGAGGAGATGTACTCAGTAGAGCATGGAGATTCCTCTCCCTTGCAGCAGTATACAGATCTGGGAGATCACCTTCATCGTAAAAGCAGTTGCATGAGTGATTATGGATGGAGAATGATTGACCCACAGTTGGTAGAGATACCTATTGTTGTACTCGATGGTTGGTGTTTAGTGATGAGTACAGATGATTATTTACCATGGGTGTCGATGGGCGAGCTTTTGGTTAAGACCTTTGGATTGACCAAAGCATATGCTACTTTCCAGTCCTACAGTTGGTTGCAGATATTTATGATGGTCTTTCTCGATACTTTCATCATTGATAGCAGCACAGGGGAGCTAGACAGTGGAAGGGGGCATGGAGAGTTGGTAGGCCGAGACCACCTAACAAGAGTGTCTTGATTGCATACATCAAGATAGGGGTGGATCATCAGGGGCAGACAGTTGAGGCCTTGGGCATGATGGAGAGTATACTAGGCCATGGGACAGAGGATATCTCAGAGGTTGCTACATATTCAGACTCTCATTGGGATGAGGGTGGAGTGATTTCGACAGTTACTGTTAGGGAACATCAACAGTTAGTGGGGATTGGAAGTGATGAACTTCCAAATTTGACATGGGATCCAGGAGTCCATTTGGTCAATAGTTTGTTTCATCTTATAAGGATCTAGGAGTGGAGGATCCAGAATGGATACTTTGTTCAAACAATCATGATCAGAGTAGAGCAGCATCAACATGAGGGTCCCTATCATAGACTAGCATGGAACCCTGGGATTACAGGGTTGGGCATTTCATTGACTGGTGGAGACGAGTGGACCTTTGCAGGGGGAAGTCCCCTTGATTTTCCATTGAGTTTCAGTATTGGGGAGAGCACATCACTAGTTGGTGATTCGTTGAGGTCTTGTAGTACCTCACTATGCCAAAAACATGTTCAATCGATGGGGGCCATGTTGGGTTTGGTATGGTCTGGTAGGACAGACTCATTTCGGTTTGAGACCGTGTGTTATTTGCAGGAGACTCATGGTAGTGATGTTACAGGATTATATCTCACGAGGCATTGCAGTTCATATTTTGATATGGGATCTGGGGATTGGAATGCTTGGTAGTTCAGCATTTGATGGAGTTCAGTTTAGAGTAGAGTGGTTGCTCGGGGAGTTGACTGGGATTCTTTGGCCATTGATCATTCTACTCATCAAGAGCATGTGGGTGTCATGTGTGGTGAGCACTTGGAGAGACCACATTTTGAGGGGAGTCTACCTTGTGTCACATAGGTGGATATGGGACCCTGGTATCATATGTAGTTGGATTCAGTTATTGCTTAAGGACAAGCAATCTTTCGGCAGGGAGGACTGTAATGTCCCCATTTTGGGACATTATAACATTACAACATTTCAGAGTGTTATGCCTACCCGAGTAGCCAGATAGGGGTGACAGAGACTTCAGGAGATACTGAGGGGTTTATTTGGGCCCGACTTGCATTGTTCATCATCAGGATCCATTCCGCATAGCTTGGCTTTGGTTTCGTTGCATTCTGACGATTTCCGTAATTTTGAGTTATTATGGGTCATATCTTAATTAAATTCACTAAGAAGGTCATAATGGGCATATTACTTGGAGAAACCTCTTAGTGTGATAGCTCATCAGAATCGGGAAGAAGAGCACTACAGGATGAGATGGTGAGAAGTGACTTTCAGTGGCTGGAGAAGCCATAAGGATGGATAAATCACTTTTTAGAGGTAAAATGGTTAATTAATTAATTAATTAAGTGATTTAATCATGGAATAATATAATAAAATAAAAGTCACTTGGAGGGAAGAAGTCAACAGTGAATTAGGGTTTCAACAGTGATTTAGGGTTTTGGAAATCAACAATGAATTAGGGTTTCAACAGGGATTTAGGGTTTTGGAGAGCTATAAAGGAAGGGTCAGCGACCTAATTCATCACTATGCAGATTATGACTTGTCATTGAGGAGAAGAGGCACATCTCAGGAGAGATAGTTCAGTGTATTCCAGGAGGAAGACACCAATTGGCTGATTTCGGTGTTGAAAGACACACCCTAGTCACCGGGAAGATCATCTAGGTCTTCCACCATTCTTCATTGATTCCGCAGTGCTCCCATATTCTGGGTATTATCTTTTAGTTGTTGATTTGTATTCCGGCTAAGATCCTTTTGTCTTTTGATCTAGCCGAGTGTTGTTATTTTATTCAGCCGCAGTTGCTTATTTATATTCTGGCTAAGATCCTTTGTATGTTGATCTAGTCGAGTATTGTCAGTTATTCAGCCGCATTCGGCCATTTTGTAATCCATAGAGATATCATAATACAAACTTGCAGTCCTTTGTCACATTTATTATTTGTATGATCATTTATATGTTGTAAACCTTTGATCCTACACAAACATTAGCAGCGTTTCCTAGACTAGCCAAGTCAGGAACATTACAGTCGTCGCCTTAACGTTAAAAGACCTATGGATCTCAACGCCCTGCTTTTTTGTGCGAGGATGGTGAGCGAAGGACGTTCTTGCCCACCATCTGCCCTGTTGGTTGTTCCTGATGATGGTCCTTGCGCCTTCTAGTGTTGAGTATTTATGCACTTGTTATCATTCCCATCCCCAATTTTCAACTTTGCCTTTTCATACTTCTAGCTTGTGTTTAGCACCTAAACCTCAGCGAATCTACCCTTGATCGATTGCGACTGAAATTATAGTACCACAGTAAAATAATCTATACCAGTACTCATTTCATCCATACCTAATGGTCTGCGAATCATTTGCTTGATGCAGTATAAGTTAGTGAATTCACACAACAGACTTTTACATAGCTATTTATATTCGAGTTAACTTTCAATTGATGTAGTGTTTGTATCTGGCAATGTTTATAGCGATGTAGCGAATTGTATTTATATCCAGTGATGTTATAGAGAAATTAGACTTTGGGTTAAACTCCAACAATATTTACCGTTGTTGTTACTCCTTGATCGGTGCGCATCGATACAACCCTTTAAAATGTAGTTGATGTTAGTTCTTAATATACGCATAGAATATTTATCTATTTATTGTTACTCCTCTAATCGGTGCGTAGTGATACAACTCTATGGAGTGGTACAGTGTTCTTGTTATTCTGCGCAGCTATGTAATTATCTAGTGTAGTGGTTATTTTATTCTTGTTAGGAGACAGGCATTGTGAGCAATAGGCACAACGATTTCATTATTATTATTCTGGTTTGTCTCTTTAAATATATGCACAACGATGATTCCTTAGAACGGGTTATGGTAAAGTCTTAATTTACGCCCAGCATTATATAATGATGTTTTTATTCTTAATTTGACACAGCGAATTGAGCCTGGGTGTTTCCTTGAGGTCAGAGCGTTCCCATAGATAAACTACACCGAATTTTATGTATCAGTCCGACAATCAATTTGCCTCTGTGTTGATTAAAATATAATCATTACCCAGGTGTTCTACACAATGAATGTTGGATGGCGTTGACATTAATGGCTTGGTAATCGAATCTTTATCCCGTGGGGCTGCTGACAGTCCACCCTTGACAGCACCTTTCTCTAACAACGATGGACAAGATTTCGTTGACAACGAATACCTTTTTAATTATTGTGTGAGGGTGCGTTTTTGGGCAACAGTTTTTGATGTAATTTAGCGAATTGTAAAATCATTAAAGAGTAACGGCAGTGTTACACACACGGATTTTTTAAAAAAATTATTGATGAATGGCAGCGTTTTTATTATTGCAGACAACCACTTAATTTCTATCAAAACAACGATGGTATTTTGGATTCCACCGCCCCCTTGCACATCTGGCTAATCTTATTGCTATTCTACTCGGCACAGATTCACACAACAGCTTAATATCCCGTCCTTTTTATTTATTTAGCATTCCTTTTAGTGGTTGTAATTTCCTGTTTTGGGCTGCGCGTGGGCAATGGTAGTGGGCAGTTTGGATTTATTGATGACAGACTCTGTTTATTTTTCCCTCTCGTCTTATGCCAGCCCTATCCTATTTAACGTATGGCGTTTTTACACAACCTTGAATAAACACTCACCACCATGTTAATAGATGGCAGTATCTCTTTTTGTGTGCCACCATTGACTAATCAAACCATAGCAGTGGTGGTATACCGCTTAATTGCCTTAATATTTTTCGTCTGCACGTTATTAATTGTCCTTATGACCGCCTTTGTTCTGACAACTTTTATTCCCATCTTTATAACTTAACCCGATACCTTAAACCTTTTCCTTTTGCTAATTATTATTGGTTATTTTTTTAGCGTTGTCCTTATTTCTAAATTAGTGGTTGATTTTTGGATAAGGTTGTATGATATCTAGTTAACCTTTCTCAACGATGATTTATGGGTATATAGGTATGTTAACTTTTTGAATACTTTAAGATGTTGGTAAAAGTGGTGTTAACCATTGTCTGGTTAACCTTTTCAACAATTTTGTCACTTCTCTTATTGCAAGGTTTTTCTTTTAAAAAGAAATGTACCTTGATAATTTTATTTTAAAGTGTGCGATTGATTGTTGCGCAAGGATTGGGTGTAGCTTGAGTGTCCTAGTCACCTTGTTGACTTGTCGTAGGGTGCAAGAGTTAGTAGTCGGTGTTGATAGTACTTGATCTCCTAGCTCGTTGTTTTAGCGGGTATTGGGGTCCGGACCTGTTGTGCGCCATGTTGTTGTTGTGCCCATCACCCCGCAATGATATGATTCCTGACAAGGGGATCATTGCATGCCCTATTGGAAAGAGGCGAAGGATGACTTTCCCAAAGTCGGTACTTCCGTCGTGGGCGTTGCTCGTTGTGGTTGTTTAGGGCACATGGGATGAACTCCCTCATGCATTGGGTGGCGAGCCATCGAGGTACTAGTTAACTAGCCGCTATGGTCGTTGTGTCAGTATGGGGATGTTTTCCCTTAGCTTGTAGGCATGATCATGTTGCGTCGAGCAGGTAGTCATTTCTCCTTTTGTTCTACACTTGTTTGCCCAGTAGCCCTGGTGCCAGTTTGTGGAGTCTTAGTTGCTTGTACCCTGGTTTGTGTGCTTGCATTTGTCGTCAGTTGGGTGGTTAAGCCTTTGTCGTCGTCACCATATGACCTTTAACAAGAAAAAAAAAATTGCACCTTCTACTTCGTTGGTAGTCGTAACGATGGGGGCGTTACATATGGTATCAGAGCAGGTTCAACCCTGCGACTGTGGATCGCCATGTTTCCACTGCAGTGAAGCTTGAGTTGACTTAGCGCTAACTAAAAACTTAATGTGTTCTTGTGGCGATGTCGATTAGCGAACGCCACAAAGTTTCACAGCGGGTGTCGTGGATGGAGGTGTGACGCCTCCAGAAGTGTTGTGCCCTCAAAGTCTAGCCCCAAGGGGAGGAACAAGTCCTTGGGATAGATTCGATTGTTATAATGAATGATGATGGCTTGACAAGGTGCTTCCGGGGAATGTCAGAGGCCTTGATTCACCATCTGTACTGAGATAAGCCCAGGGTGCTTGTACCCCGGAGGGTTCGCAGCGCGCCCAGCCAGTACCATTAGTATTCGCTTCGAACTCGAGACGGTCAATTTCTAAGTTCTTTGGTGCCCCGGACGACACACCCGCCAAGGCATGGTGCGAGAGTATTGGCGATGTGCTTGTGCCTCACAATTATACTTCCAACACGAAGGTCCGCATGGCGGACCTCCACTGAAGGGGAGCGCTCTTCCATGGTGGAAGACCCTCCTATCGTTTGATTATGACCGTCAAAGACGTGTCATGGGAACTATTCGAGGAACGGTTCTAGAAGGGGTATATTTTTTAGGAATTCATTGAGTGACAGCTCAATGAGTCGCTCAATGATTTTGACACCTTGCGACGAGGCAACCGCACAGTGCATGAGTACGAGGCTCGTTTTGGAGCAGCTTCGGTGTGCTCCGCACAAAATTACCCAGAAACATAAGGTCAAGAAGTTTGAGTTTGGTCTTATTGTTAGAATTCAGCGTCTACTTCGGGTACCAGGATTACTGGACCAAAGAAAGTGTGTTGGACTATGAAGAACCACAGTACCAACACAATTGCCCAGAGGAAAGGGGTCGGAGCATCTAGATCAGTCGAACCCACTACCGTGGGAGTTTTGGGCAAGGCCCATCGGATTCATGCAACGGTGAATAACCGCCATGCAGAGCACTAGTCGGCCATGCTCGAGACGTCAGGTACCGTCGTTGACCAAACCATTAGTATTTAGATAGATCCTGGTGTGACGAGAGTTTCATTTTGAGTGTGATATGAAAATAGGGGGCTGACTTGTTATGCTATGCAAGCACCCTCTATTCCATTGAAATAAACTTTTCAGGACCTTGCTCTATGTCATAGTTGTGCAAGATAAATTACATGTCAAGTTTATGTATCTTTTATGTCTTTACGTGTGAGGTTTTTAAAAGGGTTAAATATGTTGTTTACATAAATACAACAACAAAATTAACTTGCAGCAAATAATAACTAGAAAACACTCACAACAAAAACAATATGATAAAGGAGTTCACCCCCAACTGGGCTACATCTCCTTGAGCCTCCTTCAATGGACTAGACTCTCTAGGATTAGTTTGTCAAAGATTATTTTACAAGCTGATGCTCAGCTCCAATGGAATTACCGACTATACCATTGGGTTCAGAATACATAAAAACCCCAAAAATGACTAATAGAACTCTGAAAATGGATCATGGCTCATCCGGGCATGACCTCTTCTACATGTGGCCTTGACCTTCCCTGAGCTTCCTTGTGGAAAAAACACCTGTAAAAGTCCTCAAATTCCTCTTAAACCTATCCCAATGTGTTCAGAGCATAACAATTAGCCAAAAATGACTATTCAGTCACAGATAACAGACTTGGGCTCATCTGAGCATGGCCTCCATCAATGAGGGCTTCAAGCTCCCTGGAGCTCCTTGAAACTTCAATGGTGTAAAACCTGCAAATGAAGTCTTCAACTGCCTTTGAAAACAGTGTCAATGGATTCAGAACATCCAAAAACCCCTAGCTGGGCTTTTTCGGCACCTCATTTGGCCAAAAAAATGAAGAAGTTAGGCCTCCTGCCATTTCCCTCCTTCAAGCTTGTTGTCTATGGTTCGCCAAAATGCACCTTTGTGCGTCCAACCTAGCCTCTGCGCTCATTTCCATGCTAAAACCTAGCACCGGGCACATAACTGAAAAAACGCGCAAACTATAGGAAGGTTAGGGAACCTAGCCCCCTAACCGCCAAACCGTTGGGCATATGGTCCATGTGACCACGTCTCCCGCGCACAAAAGGGCTACGTTTGCATGTTGTTTGTAGGCTTGACACGTGTCCAGGCGCGTGGGTAGATCCGTTCAAAACTCCCACGTGAATCCCGTGCAACCGTGTAGAGGACGGGTCATATGGCAAGGTTTATGCGACTAGGGGTTGGGGCTAAGCCCCAGCTCGGACGCGCCCCAACTCTCCATATGTGCAAATTTAAATATAAGCCAACATGTTTATATAACAAGAAATAACGTGTGGTGCGCTGGTTGATTGACCCTTGCCAAGACTTTGGTCTGTGTTGGAGGTCCAGGGTTCGATCCCCACGGACTCCACAAAATTTTACCAAACCCGCAAACCAATAACAGGGTGCCATGTGGCAGCCCATGCCTGGGCCACATGACACCAAACCATTTGACCAAAAAAAATGCCACGTGTCAAAAATCTATTCACTCACATCTGCCAATAAATGATTGCCACATCATCAACTACCACCTTAGCATACGATCATGCCATGTCAGTTGTACGACCCCTACCACGTCAGCTCTACGGACTGTACAGTGAGCAAATTTTTTTTTACCTGTTTGGCAAATCGAACAGATCGTGATATCTCACTCATCCGATGTTCATTTGAACCCGTTCGAGTTGCGTTGGGTTCGTGATGACGAGGGCTACACACTCGTTCGTTTTGAAGCGATTCCAAACACTTTCATTTTTGAGCTAAATTTTGACCCCTGGTCCAGAGTCTAATCACATCTTTCCACTGAAAGGATTTTGGACCCACAAAATCTTATGATTATCTGTCTGAGCTTCAATACTCTTCTGCTTCCAAGTTCTATCAACTAATTCTACTTGAAAATTCTTTTTGACAATCACCTGGATACCTTGACATGCCTTGCACTGTAACTGGCTACGTCCCTCAACCATTGTTCTCTGGTTGCTGCTAACCCATTGTTCTCTTTGTGCTTGGAAGACTGCCAGCCTTCCCACTAAGAATCAAGTCCCTCTTGTGAACTCTTTGGCGTCAAAACAATTCGCTCTACAATGGCTGCAAAAACTTTCCTGCAACATCTTGTCACAAACCAAGAAAACCATCAATCTTGAAAACAAATTTATACAAGACTGAAAATGATGCCAACAAAGTATTTTTTCTCTTCAAGAAAACGGTTGCATCTTGTACTTCATCAAAGCACATAGTTTTTTCCTGCATCTTGGTGTACTCAAAATCGACTTACAAGCCAACAAACACCATCGACTAAACATAAGTCGAAAACATGATCGACACAACATAGTCGTCAAGACAACATCGACACAAGTCGAGACTCATTTGAAACATATCAACCTTCCCAAAATAACAAGTCGACATTCATGATACACAATCATGAGTCATTCATGATGAACTATCACCAAGTTCATTGTTTACGCACACACAAACACATGCATGTGCATGACTCTTCAACTCTCCTTCAAGTACAAACATAAGTACATAAACCCAAAAACATGTGGGTACATAAGAGTTGAATATGAAAAAGATATATGGTTGTAACAAGTGAGCATCATACCCCTCTTTTACACCCTCCTGGCGAAATTGTGCAACAAACAAGAATGCCTTCAAACGAATTGCATTCACATGCAACTTGCATCATACAAGTTGTACTTGTCATACGCTCAACATAAATGTATACATAAGGCTGAAATGTGCATCTACAACAGAAAAATGCAAGCCTTACTTGCTCAATAAATCTAACCATTTCTTACCAAACCAACTCAATGGTGAATTTTTTTGATGAAAATCATCCTCTTGTGAATCATCTTGACTCACATCGATGATGGAATCTCTTCTTCCATTCTTGCTAGACTCTTTATCCATCTGCCTCTTGTGATGCGGATGAGTGGTTGGATGCAATGTCCAACATTGGTCAATGAGATGACCCCTCTTCTGGCAATGAGTGCAAATCTTTTGCATCCTCTTTTCAAGTTGTCTTTGCTTGGAAAGTTTCCTAAAAGTGGTCAATCTTTTCCAACATTTTGAAACATGATGTTTATATAAACCACAATATGTACATGGACTTTTTCTTCCATTTTTCCATGCAAATTTATCATGCTTAACATAATCAAAAGCAATTGAATGATAGGCAGAAACATACCTTGAACATTCACCTTTATCGCCTCTTTGAGGAGGTGAATTTGAAGAGTTACAAGCTCTCCTTTGAAGACCAACAACAATGTTCCAGTCCTCATTGTTGTCCGTTTCACACATTTGCATTCATCTTGAACACATACTTTGCATGCTTGAGGGATTGAACTTGCAACAAAAGTTCTTGAACATTCACCTTTATAGCCTTCTTGAGGAGGTGAATTTGAAGAGTTACCAGCTCTCTTTTGAAGACCAACAAATCTGTTCTTGTCCTCATGGTTGTCACAACTCTCTTGTTTCATACATTTGCATTCATCTTGAACACAAACTTTGCATGCTTGAGGGATTGAACTTGCAACAAAAGTTGTTCTTGGAACTTTTTCCCTTGTCTCCTCAACTTTGAAATTTGCTCCATCTTTCTGTTCATATTCAAGACCACAATACTTGGGCCTCTCTTCAATAACAATAGGCTCAACAATGCCTTGTGCATGCTTGCCTAACCCTTTACCTTCATAGCCCATTTTTAACAATAACTTGGATCCTATTCCTCTTGTGTGATTTTCAAAAACACCAAAGCATTCATATTGAGAGGAATTTGAAGATAAACTAACATTACATACCTCATGTTCATGCATGTACTTGGTAAGGGTTTCATTTGCCTCATGGAGTTGAGTCTCCATCTCATGCATCTTTTCAAGAAGTTGGTCTTTCTCCTCCTTCATGGCCATCAACTGCTCTTGAAGGGCAATGTTCTCTTCTCTATCTTCCCACAATTCTTGTACCATATCTCTCATGGTTACAAACTCCTTCAACATCTCTTTTTCAAAGAACTTGGATAACGAATATGTATGAGAACTATCAATGTTTGAAGCTTCCTCCATCCTTGCAAGATATCAAACTTCAACACAAAACTTGCACAATAATTCCAACAGCTAAATCTCTAGCTATCAATGGCAATCACATGAGCAAAACAGACTATGCTCTGATACCACCTGATCTGAAAATAGGGGGCTGACTTGTTATGCTATGCAAGCACCCTCTATTCCATTGAAATAAACTCTTCAGGACCTTGCTCCATGTCATAGTTGTGCAAGATAAATTACATGTCAAGTTTATGTATCTTTTATGTCTTTATGTGTGAGGTTTTTAAAAGGGTTAAATATGTTGTTTACATAAATACAACAACAAAATTAACTTGCAGCAAATAATAACCAGCAAACACTCACAACAAGAACAATATGATAAAGAAGTTCACCCCCAACTGGGCTACATCTCCTTGAGCCTCCTTCAATGGACTAGGCTCTCTGGGATTAGTTTGTCAAAGATTATTTTACAAGTTGTTGCTCAATTCCAATGGAATTACTGACTGTACCATTGGGTTCAGAATACATAAAAACCCCAAAAATGACTAATAGAACTCTGAAAACGGATCATGGCTCATCCAGGCATGACCTCTTCTACATGTGGCCTTAAGCTTCCCTGAGCTTCATTGTGGCAAAAACACCTGTGAAAGTCCTCAAATGCCTCTGAAACCTATCCCAATGTGTTCAGAGTATAACAATTAGCCAAAAATGACTATTCAATCATATATAACAGACTTGGGCTCATCTGAGCATGGCATCCATCAATGAGGGCTTCAAGCTCCCTGGAGCTCCCTAAAACTTCAATGGTGTAAAAAGTCTTCAAATTCCTTTGAAAATAGTGCCAATGGATTCAGAACATCCAAAAACCCCTAGCTGGGCTTTTTCGACACCTCATTTGGCCAAAAAAATGAAGAAGTTAGGCCTCCTGCCATTTCCCTCCTTTAAGCTTGTTGTCTTTGGTTCGCCAAAATGCACCTTTGTGCGTCCAACCTAGCCTCTGCGCTCATTTTCGTGCTAAAACCTAGCACCGGGCGCATAACCGAAAAACTGCACAAACTATAGGATGGTTAGGAAACCTAGCCCCCTAACCGCCAAACCGTTGAGCATATGGTCCATGTGACCACGTCTCCCGCACACAAAGGGGCTACGATTGCATGTTGTTTATGGGCTCGACACGTGTCCAGGTGCGTGGGTAGATCCGTTCAAAACTCCCACGTGAATCCTATGCAATCGTGTAGAGGACGGGTCATATGGCAAGGTTTATGCGACCGAGGGCTAGGGCTAAGCCGCAGCCTGGATGTGCCCCAACTCTCCATATGTGCAAATTTAAATATAAGCCAACACGTTTATATAACAAGCAATAACGTGTGGCGCACTGGTTGATTGACCCTTGCCAAGACTTTGGTCTGTGTTGGAGGTCCGGGGTTCGATCCCCACAGACTCCACAAAATTTTACCAAACCCCCAAAAAAATAATAGGGTGCCATGTGGCAGCCCATGCTTGGGCCACGTGGCACCAAACCATTTGACCAAAAAAAAATGCCACGTGTCAGAAATCTATTCATTCACATCTGCCAATAAACCATTTCCATGTCATAAACCGCCACCTCAGCATACGATCATGCCACATCAGTTGTACGGCCCCTGCCACGTCAGTTGTACGGACTGTATAGTCAGCAATTTTTTTTTGCATATTTGGCAAATCGAACAGATCGCGATATCTCACTCATCCGAAATCCGTTTGAACTCGTTTGAGTTGCATTGGGTTCGTGACAATGAGGGCTATGTACCTGTTCGTTTTGAAGTGATTCCGAACACTTTCATTTTTGGGCTAAATTTTGCCCCTGGTCCAAATTCTAATCAGAGTGCAACGTAAAAAGGATTAAAGTAAAGGCTTTCGAACAGGATGAGTGTAACTTGTAGAAATGGCCTTGGGGGGCAACATAAGGTTGGGGGAAGAGTTACGGTCTAAGCCCTTAACCTGGGCGAGTTGTTTCCAGGGCCAACTTGTGCATCACGATCTATGGATCCCCTAATGTTGTGATCGGTATGGACTGATGGAATCACATGAGGTGACCCTCAACTGTAAGACGAAATGGTTGAGCTTGGTCGAGGATGGGGGACAGAGATGCACGATTGTAGGTTGAAACCAGGGAGTTTCCCTGAGGTTTATCTCGTCCTTGCAGTTACGTAAGAGCATGCGCAAGGGAGGTAAGCTTTTTGCGATCCTTGCGTTGAATGAAAAGGGAGTAGCGAAAGGTATAGAACACCTTCCTCTGGTGAGAAATCTTGTGGACGTATTCTCGGAGGAGTTACCTGAGATGCCGCAAGAGAGGGATTTGGAGTTACCATAGATGTAAAACTAGAGACTAAACCAATAGCTAGAATGGCTTATCGGATGTCGACCCCGGAGTTAGAGGAGTTGAGAATGCAATTGAAGGAATTGCTAGACTTGGGACTGATATGCCCGAGTGTGTCACTGTGGGGTGCACCTGTTATTTTCATACAAAAGAAGGATGGGTCATGGAGGCTCTGCATTGACTACAGTCAATTGAACAAGGCCATGATCAAGAATCAATATTCGTTGCCGAGGATTGATGATCTGTTCGATCAAATGAAGGGCGCGACAGTGTTCTCAAAGATCGACTTGCGATCAGGATACCACCAGTTACGAATTAAGGAAGATGACGTCCCTAATACCACCTTTAAGACGAGGTTTGGACATTACGAGTTTATTGTTTTACCGTTTGTACTGAAAAACGCCCCAGGGGTATTTATGAGTTTGATGAATGGGGTGTTCTGCGAGTACTTGGACAAGTTCTTCCAAGTATTCATTGACGATATTTTGATCTACTCTCGGACGATGGAGGAGCATGACAAGCACTTGTGCTTGGTACTACAGTGTCTGCGAGAGAAAAAACTGTATGGGAAGTTGTCCAAATGCTCTTTTTATCAATCGAAGATTCACTACTTAGGGCATGTCATATCCGGCGAAGGCATCGTCGTGGATCCAGCCAAGTTCGAGGCTATTATGGAATGGCCTGCGCTGACGAATGTCCCGGAAGTGCATAGCTTCATGGGTTTAGCTAGATACTATCGACGGTTCATCGAGGGATTTTCGAAAATAGCAAATCTGATCACAGAGTTGCAGACGAAGAACAAGAAGTTTGTTTGGACCAAGAAATGCGCGGAAGCATTTCGGAGGCTCAAGGATTTGTTGACAACAACACCGATACTAAAGGTCCCTAACATGGACGCGGAGTTCTTGGTATGCACTGATGCATCCAAGGAAGGCTTCGCAGAGTCTTGATGAAAGACGGATGCGTGATCGCTTACATCTCGAGAAAACTGAGAAGGCGTGAGGAGAACTACGTGATGCACGATTTGGAGTTGTTAGCCATCATGTATGCCTTGAAGGTTTGGAGACACTACCTTGTTGGATAAAAATTTGAACTAAAGACTGACCACTATGGACTACAACACATCTTTACGCAAATCCACCTGAACGCGCGACAACGGTGTTGGTCGGAATTGCTTAGCGAGTACAACTTCGAGATTACTTACATAAAAGGAACAGTGAACCGAGTGGCGGACGCATTGAGTCGGAGACCGCACATCTTTTCGGTGCTACCTCTTCAGACGAAACTACGTGAAAAGATTATAACCTTATAGCATGACGATGACTGGTACAAAGAGTTCGAGGGTTTTATCGGACAAAACACAATGATGGTACCACGATTTGAAGGATTTTCATTTGATAGCGATGGTTTATTGAGGTTTGAAAATCGGATCTACATACCGCCGAATGACGAGTTGAGGATGTTAATCCTGAGCGAGGCTCATAGAGTAGTTTACATGGCCCACCCAGGAGTCACAAAAATGAGGGAAGACCTTAAACCCTTATTCTTCTGGATGGGAATGAAGGCAAACATAGTCAACTATGTGGCCAGATGTCTAAAATGTCAACAGGTAAAGGTTGAACATAGACACCCAACAGGATTACTACAACCACACGCTATTCCGGAATCGAAATGGGACGTTATTTCAATGTATTTTATTGTTGGATTGCCACTGACGGCAATGAGACATGACTCAATTTTCGTAGTAGTAGACACTGACGAAGAAGTGCTCAATTTATTCCTGTGCGTATGATGTATCAGGCACCTGACATAGCTAGAGTTTTCATCAGTGAGTTTGTGAGGCTGCATGGTGTGCCTAAGAAGATTATATCCGATCGAGGATCGGTGTTTACTGAACGATTTTGGATGAAGTTTCCAAGAGGCCTTGGGAACCCAACTTAACTTTAGTATGGTGTATCATCCGGAGACTGACAGGCATACCGAACGAATGAACCAGACCTTGGAGGACATGTTGCGCATGTACATGATGGACCAACAAAAGCGTTGGGAAGAATTCTTGCCATTGGTGGAGTTTGCTTACAACAATAGTTACCAGAGCACCATTAAGATGGCGCCTTTTGAGTTTCTTTACAGACGATTGTGTCAAATGCCTTTGAGTTGGGATCGGCTTGAGGATAGGGTCTTGGTGGGATCGAAAGTGATCCAAGAAATGGTAGTTTAAATGCAAGCTAATACAAAGGATCCAGGAAGCGCAGGATCGATAGAAGAGTTATGTCGATGTGTGTTGTGTTGACCATAGTTACGATGTGGTGATCGGGTATTCTTGCAGTTGAAACTGCATAAGAGTTCGATCTAGTTGGAAAAAGGGGCTAAACTATCTCCTAGGTTCGTGGTAACCTATGATATTGTGGAAAGGAGAGGCCCATGGCCTATTGACTAGCCTTGCCTGATTCTTGAGGCGTTTTGCACGATGTATTTCACGTCTTCGTTTGAGACATTTTGCTTAGTGATCCTACACATGTTTTGAATTGAGCACCTGGCGGGTGTCGGATGAGGGGGCGCTCACGGCTGAGTTGATCCGCATCTTGGATCATCTCATTTGACAGCTACGGTGTCGAACGGTAGAGCAGGTCAAGGTCCAGTGGGACAGCTATAGTCTGCACTCGACGACCTAGGGGGATGCATATGATATGCGCCAACAGTTTCCATTTTTGTTTGATATTTAGGCTTATAATACTGTGATACACTTTATTTTGGCATTTATACTGTGAAACTTCGGGACGAAATTTAGACCAAGAGGGGGTGTATGTAACATCCCGCTCTGGTACACTGAGCGAACTTATTCTTTGAGGACACTTGCTCGCAAGTGATCCGGATCATTATGCTATTAAAACATTTGATTTTGATTATGAGGCATTATGGGTTGATGACATGTTGTTTAACTGCATTAACATAGACAGGTTCTATTGACTCAGTTTTACTGTGTGCAAGATTTTGGACCTCGAGGATGCAGAGGCATCGACTGAACCCCTTGGACTCCGGATCGAGTCAGGGAGTGTACCATTGGGGTTTGATTGTTTTACTGTAATATTAGTGCATCTGATTAGATGATATGATATGGATATGTTCTGACATGATTTGTGATGATGTAGGCTGATGATAGCTTGCCGACCAGACTCACATGTGGAGTAAAGGGGTCATCCACGAATACCAGAGATGTTAAGGGAGAGGTGTGGATAGCAGCGCTTCCACAGCCTACTAGCACTCTCGTTATGGCTCGAACTGTAGGTTAACGATTACCTAGTTCGAGAGGACCCACGATGTCGTGAGGGCAAACTGCGAAAATCGCTCACGATGATTCTAAGGAGCGCGCAATAAGGCAGGGGTTTTGTTCCTTATAGGCCCTTAGTCTCCCACAAGTTTACCTGGTGGAGTATTGAATCCAGGGGTTATTGATGTCTACCAAGACAATCAAGAGGCGAGTGGCACCCTTGGAGCACGTAGTGCATCCTGAAGGGCACGTCACGAAAGGGAACAGATGAGGCAAGTGGCACCCTTGGAGCACGTAGTGCGTCCTGAAGGGCACATCGCGCAAGGGAACATATGAGGCGAGTGGCACCCTTGGAGCACTTAGTGCATTCTGAAGGGCATGTCCCATTGTTGATGATAGAGGAATGAACCTAGATGGCCTTAGGATGAATAGTGTGTTAAGTATTTTAAATAATTTCCCTAATTAAATGTCACCCAGTACCAAAATTTAGGTCTAGGTCTAAATCATGCTAGTGGTAAAATTTTATCATTTTTATTAAAAAAATTAGATATATATATATATATATATATATATATATATATATATATATATATATATATATATATATTAAAAACAAAATAAATAAAGCGTATGATCTTCATTAAATCTTGTAACATGGAGGGAGTAAGAAATTTAATTTATTCAAAAAAAATGTGTTGGAATAAAATTTTAAAAAAAGAGAATTGATTGTTTTATTATTTTTGATAATTTAAAATATACTAATTAAATGAGAAAAGGGAAAAAGGGTTAATTTCCACACCTGCCTTTTTGAGTTCTAATTAAAAAGGGGAAAGAGGGAAAATTTAAAATATTAGGAAACTAGGAAAAGAGGTAAACATAAAAAGGGGAAAATGGAACATAAGGGAAAAAGCGGAAAGTCAAACTTAGTAAAGTATATACCATTTAAGAGATTTATAATTTAAACTGAACTAGCAATTTAATAAAAGGGAAAGTTATTAAAACCTGTAAGAGAATTTGGGGACACCTAGGAGTGATTCTAGGAGTAACTCTAGGTGGGTGAGGGAAATAAAGATAATTAATTAATTAAAGAAATAAATTTATGGAGGAATGAAGGGGATGGGTGACACTTGTAAGGGGAGGAATTTTTTAGGAATTAAATTCTAAAAACTTAATTAAACGAGATTTATGAAAATAAGGAGCCACAAAAATCTATATAATGAAGGGAGGAGATGGAGGTTGGATGGTCTTCGGTTTGCGTAACGTTACGCTGTGGAAATATTTACTTGATTGACTTAACTTGTGGGAGTTGGGATACCCATCTCGGTGAGGAGTGGTAGCTCGGCCTTGCGAGGTGAGCTGAGAGCTAGGCAAATCTATGGATAGTGTGTGTGTGGCCCCTTTGCGGCTCAGGAGGATAAGGGGGAAGAAGAGTACCCCTAGCATTGGCTGGGAGGTACCGGTGAAGTGTCATCGATCGACAAGCGGGAGTTGCTCGGAGTACGTGGGACGTCATTCAGAGAGGGTGATCAGGCAACGGTACATTCTCTTTATTTTTGTATGGTATAATGTATTAGGACTTATGCTTGGATCTGCTTATTTAATGGAGAAGTAAACTGATGGTTTTTTTAAATTGATGACTGAAAATTTTCTTAGCCTAGCTCGATGATAGGTTGACTCCCATGGCTTCTTTTCCCTGCACGTCTTGACCACCTTGTTGTGTTGATTGTGACCTTGAGGTCGTTTAGCTTTCGTCCCTAGCTTACCAGTCCTCGCCTGAGCAGTCGGCCAAGAGCCTGATCTACAATCGTCGCCTTAGCGTTAAAAGACCTATGGATCTCAACGCCCGGTTTTTCTGTGCAAGGATGGTGAGCGAAGGACATTCTTTCCCGCCGTCTACCCTGTTGGTTGTTCCTGATGATGGTCCTTGCGCCTTCTAGTGTTGATTATTTATGCCCTTGTTATCATTCCCATCCCCAATTTTCAACTCTGCCTTTTCATACTTCTAGCTTGTGTTTAGCACCTAAACCTCGGCGAATCTACCCTTGATCGATTGCGACTGAAATTATAGTACCACAATAAATTAATCTATACCATTACCCATTTCATCCATACCTAATGGTCTGTGAATCATTTGCTTAATGCGGTATAAGTTAGTGAATTCACACAGTAGACTTTTACATAGCTATTTATATTCAAGTTAACTTTCAATTGATGTAGTGTTTGTATCTGGCAATGTTTATAGCGATGTAGTGAATTGTATTTATATCCAGCGATGTTATAGAGAAATTAGGCTTTGGGTTAAACTCCAACGATATTTACCGTTGTTGTTACTCCTTGATCGGTGCACATCGATACAGCCCTTTAAAATGTCGCTAATGTTAGTTCTTAATATACGCATAGAATATTTATCTAGTTATTGTTACTCCTCTAATTGGTGCGCAGTGATACAGCTTTATGGAGTGGTACAGTGTTCTTGTTATTCTGCGCAGCTTTGTAATTATCTAGTGTAGTGGTTATTTTATTCTTGTTAGGAGACAGGCATTGTGAGCAATAGGCACAACGATTTCATTATTATTATTCTAGTTTGTCTCTTTAAATATTTGCACAACGATGATTCCTTAGAACGGGTTATGGTAAAGTCTTAATTTACACCCAACATTATATAATGATGTTGTTATTCTTAATTTGACACAACGAATTGAGCCTGGGTGTTTCCTTGAGGTCAGAGCGTTCCCATAGATAAACTACAGTGAATTTTAGGTATCAGTATGGCAATCAATTTGCCTCTGCGTTGATTAAAATATAATTATTACCCAGGTGTTCTGCAAAACGAATGTTGGATGACGTTGACATTAATGGCTTGGTAATCGAATCTTTATCCCGTGGGGCTGCTGACAGTCCACCCTTGACAACACCTTTTTCTAACAACGATGGACAAGATTTCGTTGACAACGAATACCTTTTTAATTACTGTGTGAGGGTGTGTTTTTGGGCAACTGTATTTGATGTTCTTCAGCGAATTGTAAAATCATTAAAGAGTAACGATAGTGTTACACAAATGTATTTAAAAAAAAAATATTGATGAATGGCAATGTTTTTTATTATTGCAGACAACCACTTAATTTCTATCAAAACAACGATGGTATTTTGGATTCCACTGGCCCCTTGCACATATGGCTAATCTTATTGCTATTCTACCCGACACAGATTCACACAGCAGCTTAATATCCCGTCTTTTTTTATTTATTTAGCATTCCTTTTAGTGGTTGTAATTTATTGTTTTGGGTTGTGCGTGGGCAATGCTAGTGGGCGGTTTGGATTTAATGATGACAGACTCTGTTTATTTTTCCCCCTCGTCTTATGCCAGCCCTATCCTATTTAACATATGGCGTTTTTACACAACCTTGAATAATCACTCACCACCATGTTAATAGACGACAGTATCGCTTTTTGTGTGCCACCATTGACTAATCAAACCATAGCAGTGGTGGTAGACCGCTTAATTGCCTTAATATTTTTCGTCTGCACGTTATTAATTTTCCTTATGACCGCCTTTGTTCTGACAGCTTTTATTCCCATCTTTATAAACTTAACCCGATACCTTAAACCTTTTCCTTTTGCTAATTATTATTGGTTATTTTTTTAGTGTTGTCCTTATTTTTAAATTAGTGGTTGATTTTTGGATAGGGTTGTATGATATCTAGTTAACCTTTCTCAACGATGATTTATGGGTATATAGGTATGTTAACTTTTTGAATACTTTAAAATGTTGGTAAAAGTGGTGTTAACCATTGTCTGGTTAACCTTTTCAACAATTTTGTCACTTCCCTTATTGCAAGATTTTTCTTTTAAAAAGAAATGTACCTTGATAATTTTATTTTAAGGTGTGTGATTGATTGTTGTGCAAGGATTGAGTGTAGCTTGGCTATCCTAGTCGCTTTACTGACTTGTCGTAGGGTGTTAGGGTTAGTAGTCGGTGTTGATAGTACTTGATCTCCTAGCGCATTGTTTTAGCAGGTATTGGGGTCCAGACCTGTTGTGTGCCACGTTGTTGTCGCGCCCATCACCCCGCAACGGCATGATTCCTGGAAAGGGGATCATTGCACGCCCTATTGGAAAGAGGCGAAGGATGAATTTCCTGAAGTCGGTACTCCCATCGTGGGCATTGCTCGTTGTGGTCGTTTAGGGTGCATGGGATGAACTCCCGCATGCGTTGGGTGGCGAGCCATCGAGGTACTAGTTAACTGGCCGCTGTGGTCGTTGTGTCAAGATGGGGATGTTGTCCCTTAGCTTGTAGGCGTGATCGTGTTGCGTCGGGCAGGTAGTCATTTCTCCTTTTGTTCTACACCTGTTTGCCTAGTAGCCCTGGTTCCAGTGTGTGGAGTCTTAGTTGCTTGTACCTTGGTTTGTGTGCTTGCGTTCATTGTCAGTTGGGTGGTTAAGCCTTTGTCGTCGTCGCTATCTCATCTTTAAAAAGAAAAAAAAATTGATACCTTATGCTTCGCTGGTAGTCGTAACGATGGGGACGTTACAACCATGAAGGAATCAAAGTTCTTGTACCATTGCCTGGAAGACTATCTCAGGCCATACAATGACTTCTTGAGTTTGCAAACAAACATCTTATTGCGATCTTGAACAAACCCTTCTAGTTGTTCCATATATATATCCTCATCTAAATATCCATGTAGAAACGTTGTTTTAACATCTAGCTGCTCTAACTCAAGATCAAGTAAAGCAACTAGTGCTAACACAACACGAACTGAAACAAGCTTCACAACTGGTGAAAAGATCTCACGAAAATCAATACCTTCCTTTTGAGAATACCCTTTTGCTACCAGTCTTGCTTTATACCTTTCGACTTTATCATCAACACCCTTTTTCAGTTTGTAGACCCACTTGCATCCAACAACCTTCCTATCCTTTGGAAGTTTTACTAGGTCCCATGTTTTATTCCTCTCTAAGGAATCCATTTCTTCTTTCATAGCTTTTTTCCATTGAGCACTTTCAGATACCTTAATTGCTTCCTGAAAATAAATAGGTTCTCCATCAATAGAAACCAAATCCACAGATGAAACATAATCGCCATACCTTGTAGGAGGATTCTTGACCCGTGAATATCTCCTTAGATATGGTTGAGGCATATCCTCAATTTCCTGGATATTTTCTGCATCTTCATCTTCTTCTTCTGGGACTTCTTCATGATCCTCCCTTTATGAAGATGGATGAGTTTCCAACTGAATTTGTTGAACTTGCGGTATCTATTCTTGTCCCACTTCAAAATCTACCAGTTCTTATTTTAAGAGTGAGGATTCATCAAATACTACATCTCTGCTTATGATGAGTCTGTGGGCAGTAGGATCCCACAATCTATACCACTTAACTCCATCACCATAACCAACAAATACACTGATCCAAGTGGATATTGGTGGCCACCCGCCTATCCCACTTGAACCCCCACCATTTTTTCTTTCAGTTTTTCAGTTTCCTTAATTGTAGTACAATTTTCTATTTTTGGCAGTTTTTCGGGTCCCGAACTTCCAAAGCCGTTTTGAGGCCCTAAACGACGTTTTTTTGGGTATCTACCAATCAAAATTTATCAACATGGTATTTTTTGCCAACAATTGTAATCCTCAGATAGATCTTTCTAATGATATATCATATGCGTCAAACGAAGATAATATGCCAAAGTTACGACCCCGGGAAATTGATGTACCAATTTACCCCGACGAGGCCTATATTCTGGTGTTTCATCTCCTAGGGTTAGGTTTTTTGGATTTTTAGGGTTTCCATTGTTTCTCCATAATATATAGGCCTTCGAGCCTCATTAGCACAAAGAGTTCAGAGGCATGTGGCCGCCACATCTCTTCTTAGAGATAAACTACTAGCGTCCTAGCTAGTTTATTTCTATTCTATCTGTAAACAAATTTTAGTTCTTTGATATTAATGAAATGAAGTGTTATTTCCGTTGCATATTTGTATTCATAGTTATTTGTGTATTCTGTTGGTTTCTTGCATAAATCCGGATCAGAGATATTTCTTTGATCTAGGATCTAACTTAGAACGTTGATCTTTAGAAATAAGAGCATAAGCATCACAACCAAATATTCTCAGATTTGAAAAATCACACGAATGACCCGTCCATAACTCTTCTAGAATCTTACAGTTTATTGCAGTTGATGGTGATCGATTTATCAGATTGTAAGCACTGCTTATGCCCATAATTCCTGGTGCATCTTGGCATTACTGAGCATGCTCCTTTCTTTCTCTAGGGGAGTCCTATTCATGCGTTCGGCAACACCATTCTGTTGAGGAGTATAAATTGTGGTCTTATGTCTTTCGATCCCAACTTCCTTGCAATAGTTCTCAAATTACATAGATGTGAACTCACTCCCATTATTTGTTCTTAAACACTTGATTGACCTGTTAGTGCTCTTTTCAACCAAAGCTCTGAATTGCTTAAAAGTATTAAATACATCAAATTTTCTTTTAAGTATATATACCCAAACCTTTCTAGAGTAATCATCCATAAATGTCACAAAATATGATGATCCCCCAAAATAAACCGTAAGGGATGGTCCCCAAACATCTGAATGAATGTAACCAAGGATACCTTTGGTTATATGCCTTCCTGTTTTAAACTTTTGTCTACATTGTTTTCCAAAGACACAATACTTGCAGAAATTCAAATTCAGAAACTTTAAACTTGGAAGTGACTTACGATCAACCAGTACCTTAAGTCCTTTCTCGCTCACATGACCCAAACGTCAATGCCATAAACGAACAGAGTCACTTGCATCTTCAGATGCTACCACTGCTTGATTTACTTTTGTCCTTCCTTCAAGCTGATAAAGGTTCTCTATCATCTTTTCCTTCATGACTATTAAGATGCCTTTGGACACCTTCAATACTCCACCTTGAGTTGTACACCTATAACCAACAGAATCTATAACTCTCAAATATATCAAGTTCTTTCTAAGTTCGGGAACATGCCTTACATCTGTTAATGTTCTTACAAAACCATCATGCATTTTAATCCGAACGCTACCTACTCCAACAATTTTACAAGAAAAATCATTTCCCATAAAAATAACACCATCATCAATAGATTGGTAACTTGAGAACCAATTTCTATGAAGACACATGTGGTTGGACGCACCAAATCTAACAACCAATGTTGATGTTGATGTGAAACATCACAAGTAGACAATATTGTTAATGTTTATGCCATTATTATAGTTCTTTGCATTTCAATAGATAAGAGCATAATAAGAACAAGATCACTGAGAAATACACATTCACAAGAGACACGACATTTATCCTGGGAAACCCTCTAGGGGAAGAAAACCCAGCAAAAACTTCCTTATCATAAATAGCTTATACAATGTTCAAGAGATAACTCAAACCAATACAGAAAGTCCTCCCCAAGAGATGCACCACTCTTCTTCTCCTCTCTCTTGTAATTGCAGCTTGCCTCATAAGAGAAATGAGCAAGTGAGTTGTGTGTTTGAAGTGAGGCGCTAGCCTCTTATTTATACAAGTCTGGCACGTGTGAAAGGTCACCACTAGCGGGGCCAACCTCTCACTCTGGGTGGGTAAACCCACCTTTAATTAATTTTGGGTCTTCCATAATAACTGTTGGAGCCGAATTCTTATTCTGCCCTTTATAATTGTCCGATGACCAATCCGCAAAAGGGGATTTGGTCCTTATACAATTACCGACATGATTAATCCACAATGCGGATTAATCCAATAACAATAATAATAATAATGACATGATTAATCCGCAATGGGGATTTAATCCAATAATAATAAGAAT
>ML781441.1:69242-81472 GCA_009831015.1 Picea engelmannii
AACGACACAAATGTTCTTTCAAAATGTTTGGGTGCATTTTGGATTGCCTAAGTCCATTATTTCTGATCGAGATTCTCGATTTGTTGGAAGTTTTTGGTCGAGTTTATGGGCACTCATGGACACCAAACTTAAAAAGAGCACATTTTTTCATCCGCAAATAGATGGTCAGACAGAGGTGGTAAATTGGACAGTGGTGCATCTTCTTCGTGCTTATTGCAACAAGCATCCTAAACTTTGGGATGCGCATTTACACTACATTCGGCATGCTTGCAATCGTGCTAAGCACTCTTCGACTCAAACGTCGCCATTTGAAGCATGTTTTGGCTATTTGTCCAAATCTCATTTAGATTTTATCTTTGGGAAGGATATTGCTATCGATGGTCAATATGACATTGATAGGGCAGAAAAGTTCATTGAAAAAAATCAGTCGATACATCAAGTGGTGCAAGAGTAGTTGGAAAAGAGTCAAGCCAAGTACAAGAAGAGACATGACAAGCATCGTGTTGATCACAGTTTCCAAGTTGGAGATGAAGTTTGGCTTTACATCAGTAAGGAGAGGCTTAAAGGAGAAGGTAAAAAATTGAAACCAATTCAATATGGTCCTTTCAAGATTATCAACAAGATTGGTAACAATGCCTTTCGTTTAGATTTTCCTCCTTATATGCAAATGTATGCAGTTGTTAATGTTGAGAATTTGAAATTGTATGAGCCTCCATTGATTGATGATCATGGAGAGCATATTCAGATTCCTTCTATAGATTATTTTTCCCCATAATATCTTACAGAACTGCATGAAGACACCATCCTTGACAGGAGAATGCGAACTTCAAAACGAGGAAATGTGGAGTATCTTCGAGTTGGTCTTAAAGGAAAAAATCCAAGCAAAGCCAAGTGGATTGAGGTTGGAAGGGTGAGGGAACTATACCCTCATCTTCAAATAGACTGAAAATAGTCTTTTGGAGGTCCAAAAGCTTCCCAATGGGGAGGTGTGATCAGGGGATCAAATTTTGCTCAAAAATTAATAATGCTCGGAATCGCTTCAAATTGAACGAGAGTGTAGGTCTCGTTGTTACGAACCCAACGCAACTCGTTTGGGTTCAAACGGACATTGGGAGCGAGAGATATTGCGATCTGTTTGAATCGTCAAACAGGCAAAAAAAGGGACGTTGATTGTGCAGTCCGTACAGGCTGACGTGGTAGAGTCCGTACACTGACGTGGCAGAGGTGATGTGGCAGTTTTGGATTGGATGACAGTTGGACGAATCATGTTTCGACACGTGGCATATTTTGGTTTGTGGTTGGGTGCCACGTGGGCCAATCATGGGTCGCCACGTGGCACCATTATATTGGTTCAAAATTATATGGAGTCCATGGGATTCGAACCCCGGACCTCCCCCATCGGTCAAAGACTTTGCAAAGTCTACCCTGCCAACAGGCTACGCATTGTTCCTTTTTAACTATATGTGTTTTAATTTATTTGAATTAAAGTAATGTTTGTTATGGCGGGGAGTCAGGCCAGGGCTTAGCCCCGACCCGTGGTTCTATTGTGTTAACATGTGACCATACCCATAATATATGCGCAGGATTTGTATTGCAAACGAAGCCCAGTCCCGGGGTTCACACATAACCACAGTTCAAACGCACGGGGTATACGTTTAAGCCTCCGGTCACATGATCTATGGCATGTGACCTTGCCACGGAGCGCGCGGGGAAGTTATGATTTAAACTTAGCCCTTTTTATATTTGCGCGGGGTCATATGGTGATCGCATGTGCCTGAGAGTTTGACGGTTAGGGGTTGGCGTGCCCATAACCGTCCTACAGTTCGCACCATTGCCGCGGTTGCGTTCGGTGCCGGGTTTTTACGCTTTAAATAGCGTGTGTGCTAGGTTGAATGGACAAGGGTGCATTTTGTAGATGCAGAGACAGCAAGCTTGAAGGGGAGACTTCAAGGAAGCCTAACTTCTTCGTTTTTTGGCCAAACGAGGTGCCGAAAAATCCCAGCTAGGGGTTTTTGGATGCTCTGAAGCCATTGGAGCAGTCTGTTGGTCATTTTGAGCATTGTAAAGCACGTTTTTTGAGCACTTTGAGCAAATAATACTAATGATCCATTGGAAGCTGGACCAGGAGATGTAGCCCAAGAGAGGGGTGAACTCCTTTATCATTTGTTGTGTTATGTGTTTATCTTCATTGATTATGTTGTTGTTTATGTGCATCTTAAATGAGTAAATCCTATTAATGATGTGTTGCAAAGTTGATCCATTTTCTTTTAACACATAAAATTTACTTGCAAATATTTTCAAGATTACAAGTCTTCTTCATTTTTAGATCACCCTGATTGAGTCCTTCTGATGCTTTGCTTTCTCTACGACATCTTCAGGTTCCTCCACTTCTTCTTTGATAAATCTTGATAGGTCATTCTCTGCAAGGATCAGACTGATCCTATACTTCCAGGCACGGATGTTGTCTATGCATTCTAGTTTCTCAACAAGCTTTGTTCTTGCAGACATCTTGTACTTGCAGCAACAAAAATAACCAAAAATCGAAAATGCTCAAAATCAAATTTTGACTTTACCAGGAGGTGCGCTTGGCTGAGGCAAGTAGCCTGGTGTTCTCGGATCTGAGAAAATCCAATTTTTATCCCGTCAAATCTGATCTGTGGATTTCTAGACTGGTGCTTCTGGTACTTCTGGTACTTCTGGTACTTTTGTGAAACTAGGGTTTCACTTTCCAGGAGATCTAGCCACTGAAAAGGTGCACTCTAGGTGCCAAATTGATCCTGGGGGGAGGGCACAACTTTCTAGATGTTTAAGGAGCTGAAAAGAGATACTTTTTCAAAACCCTAATTTGTAGGTGCTGCAACAATGACGTTTTTAACTTGCAAATAGTGTTTCCTTCAGGTTGGCTCTGATTCCATGTTAATGTTTATGCCATTATTATAGTTCTTTGCATTTCAATAGATTAGAGCATAATAAGAACAAGATCACTGACAAATACACATTCACAAGAGACACAACATTTATCCTGGGAAACCCTCTGGGGGAAGAAAACCCAACAAATACTTCCTTATCATAAATAGCTTATACAATGTTCAAAAGATAACTCAAACCAATACAGAAAGTCCTCCCCAAGAGATGTGCCACTCTTATTCTTTTCTCTCTGGTAATTGCAGCTTGCCTCATAAGAGAAATGAGCAAGTGAGTTGTGTGTTTGAAGTGAGGCGCTAGCCTCTTACTTATACAAGACTGGCACGTGTGAAAGGTCACCACTGGCAGGGCCAGCCTCTCACTCTGGGTGGGTAAACCCACCTTTAATTAATTCTGGGTCTTCCATAATAACTGTTGGGGCCGGCTTCTTATTCTGCCCTTTATAATTGTCCGATGACCAATCCGCAAAAGGGGATTTGGTCCTTATACAATTACCGGCATGATTAATCCACAATGGGGATTAATCCAATAACAATAATAATAATAATGACATGATTAATCCGCAATGGGGATTTAATCCAATAAAAATAAGAATGCTCTTCGCAGTTACATTATTTCAACAAATACCTCATCAACCATACCTGAACTGGAACCTGAACTTGTTTCAGCTACATTAGCTTCCTTTGCTTCTTTTGTGGAGTTGTCCTTGGATGCATTATGTCTTTTCCAACAATCCTTCTTGAGATGCTTTGATTTTCCACAGAATTGACATTTATGCTTAATCTTCTTTCCTTTTGACTTAGACCTTGATGTACCCCTCTAATTTTCCCTCTTTCTGTAGATCGACCTCTGACCACCATTGTTTCTGTTGTTGAGGTTTCTTTACTAGATCTTTTCCTCATCTCCTTAGACAACAAAGCTCCCACAACAATGTCATAATCAATGACATATGTTGTGTTAAACCACATAGTTGTGACCAGATGATCCCAAGACTCAGGAAACAAACACAGTAGCGTAACCTCCTTGTCCTCATCTTCGTACATTATGTCCATACTAGATAATTGACAAATTGGAGTATTGAAAACATTCAAGTGATCAACAATTGTGGTACCTTCTTTCATCCGCAAGATGCACAATTGCCTCTTCAAAAATATTATGTTCGTCAAGTTCTTTGTCATATATAGACTCTCTAGTTTTCTCAAAAAAATTGTTGTTTTCTTCTCTTCAACGATGTTAAACAACACTTCATTTGCTAGAAACAAATGAATAGTACTGGGGGCTCTTGCATCCAGATCTTCCCAGTCCTTATCTGTCATGCTATCCGGTTTCTTTGTCTTTCCAGCCAATGCCTTTTGCAATCCTTGTTGCACAAGCAGATCTTGCATCTTGATCTTGCATAGCGCAAAGCTATTCTTACCGCCGAATTTCTCCACCTCAAACTTAGAACTTTGCACTTTCGTCATTAGCAGAAAAACTCCAAAAAACCATTGCTTATAAAATGAAGCTCTTTTAAATCAAGCAACAATGATAGGGTATAGTTGGAAAAAGGTTTAATCCAAAAAATATATAAATATAATATATTTAAAAAACCTTTTAATAAAGTTTACCCATGAAAATCTCATACATAATAAGACAAAAGTCCACCTTTTAAACATCCACTCATGACCATGTCTTATTTAGAATAAGACAAAACAACCATTCACCTTTAATTTTTTTATACCACTCAAATTTTTAAACCATGCGAATTTTTTATTGTAAGATCGACGCTCCTTTGAGGGTGGAAAGGGAGTGCTAGTTTTAGAGCTTGATGCTCCTTGAGTGTGGATGGGGGAGCGTCGTTTTGCCAACGCTCCATGGTGCACAAACCGCGTGTGTTGATTTAGTAATTTTTACTATTTTTGAAGTGTGAGAGCGTCGACGCGCCTCTAACACTTCCTAGGGAGCGTCGATGACCTGAAAACCTTTTTTTCATAGAAAGTATCACACCCTTTGTTCTCAGAAAGTATATGGGCTTATCAGTGCTTCGGTTTGTTTGTTCTTACATGCCAAAAAACACATCCAAAGGTTCTTGCGCTCATAGGAGACCTGCACACAATTCTCCTTGCCTCACCTGCAACACCTACTCAACCTGCTCTGATACCACTTGTTGAGCAGCGGAAGCGAGACAAAGCATAAAAAATCAGAGCATCAACAAGCAAGATTAAACACGCATAAAACCAAGAATAACAATCTCACAATTGACACAATGATTTATGTGGAAACCCAATGCGAGAAAAAATGACGGGCAATGATATTCAATATTCTTATTATTCAAGGGAGAATTACAATATCCAATCTCATGCATACAACCATCTCTCTCCTCACACACACTCTTCTCTCTACACACATTGCACATTGCACTCTCACCTCTATGGGTATGCTCGTATATATAACATCTCTCAAATAGTTAGACTAACTAATTATAATTAGATCCACCAGTTACACAATCTGTTCACAAAAGAGTGCATGCATGTGCATTCCTAACATAGCTACATCCATGTAAATGTGACCACATGGGAAATTCGTTGGCATGTTTCCAACACAACGAATATATATTATTCTTAATGTTATTCTCTAACAAAATCAACTTTTAGAACTTTGGCATTGCACGTCTAATCGTAGTGCTATGTGTGTGACTGTTTTTTTCTTTAGGCCTTTAGGTGGTTGTCTGTCATGTATTATTGCTTTCTTTCACAATAGCTAATATATTTTATATTATAAAATGCTATATCGAACTAAACAACGTTGTGATACAAAATTTTAGAGTTCATCCATATCATGTTATAAACAACATATAATTTAGTTTCCAAGAATTCCCTATTTGTTGTTTTCCATTGCTTATTGTATAGATTTGGCAGGGGTATTGCCTTACATATTGAAGTAGCAACATATTTTGCAGGGTATTGCCTTACATATTGAAATAACAACAAAAATACTTGGAAAAACATTACAATTATAAAATCCCATATGTAGTTACTTCAGAAATTCTGAATAAGAAGCGACAAGTGAGCTTTGATTACTTCACATTGTGTTTTGTTCTCTGTCTATTTTTTAATGTTCTCAACTGGTTTTTCTCCCTCTTATAAATGGAGGCAAGTTATGAGATGTTATATTTCTCAATGTGATGATATATAATATAATATAATCTATTTTTAAGGTCACGACCAAGCCAGACACCAAATTGGTGTATGAGACCTCCTCCGCCCAACGATTTGACTGGTAAAGTCTACTGAGGTATACATACCCTACCCCCCTCTGGATTTCAACTTGTGACCTATTAGGAGGAAGCACATGTTTTTAACCATTAGGTGCACTCGGGATGTACAAGGGGCTTGAGGGTCTTTGTTGTGTGTAGTGTATTTCTGGAGGTGCTTGGGCTTCTTTCCCCATTTTTGAAGTATCCTTTGGAATTGACTGATTGTTCTTTTTGTCACCCACCAACGAGCTTTGTAGGGCTTCTTCTTCCTCTGGAACAACCTCTTGGTCTCCTTGAGTCTTGATGGGGTCCAATTCCATCTTTCAAATCTTCCTACGTTGGTTTCCTTTCTACCTCTTAACTTTCCTTGACTTATAAATTGCAAGGGCTTCAAAGTTGATGTTCGCATTGAACAATCTTCCCTGAGTTATTTTTGTTTGCTGCGACCCTTGAATATGCTATTGTTTTTTCCTTTCCACCTGTTGACTTTCCTGTGTGTAGTGTATTTCTAGAGGTGCTTGGGTTTCTTTCCCATTTTTGAAGCAGCCTTTGGAATTGGTTGATTGTTCTTTCTGTCGCCCACCAACGAGGCTTGTAGGGCTTCTTCTTCCTCTGGAACAGTCTCTTGGTCTCCTTGAGTCTTGATGCGGTTCAATTCCATATTTCAAATCTTCCTACGTTGGTTGTCTTTCCACTTCTTCACTTTACTTGACTTATAAATTGCAAGGGCTTCAAAGTTAATGTTCGCATTGAACAATATTCCCTGAGTTATTTTTGTTTGTTGCGGCCCTTGCCTTTCCACCTCTTCACTTTCCTTGACTTATAAATTGCAAGGGATTCAAAGTTGATGTTCGCATTGAACAATCTTCTCTGAGTTATTTTTGTTTGATGCGGCCCTTGAATCTACTGTTTTTTGCCTTTGCTATTTCTTTGTTATTTATTTCACTAAATGGTTTTGGAGAGTCTGTTCTCTGGAGTTCTTGAGCAATTTGGGCATTTTTTTTAGCAAAATGTCCATACTCATGGAGAGTTTCACTTTAAGGGGAGTTGCCAAATTCCATGTTTTCACCAATGAAATTTATCTTTTAAACATCTTTTGTATTTGTAAAAAGCCTCTTCCCTCGCAAAAATTGGAGTGCAAAACGAAAAATAAAAAATAAAATGAACATTGTTCATTACAATGGGTGCAAAATGGAAAAAGAAAATGAACATTATTTGTGCATGCAAATAAACTATGTGATTAATATAAACAATCACATAAATAGGAAAGTACACATTATAATAATGGGACCGGAAAGATCCCATGCACATAAATGTTATGATACCCATCTAAACATGTTCATAATTATCTAACAATGTGAAATTCTAGTTCAAAGATAATGGGACTAGAAAGATCCCATGCACATAAATGTTCTAATACCCATCTAAACATGTTCATAATTATCTAACAATGTGAAATTCAAGTTCAAATATCCCATGCACATAAATATTCGCATGCCCATCTAAACATGTTCATAATTATCTAACAATGTGAAGTTCAAGTTCAAGTCAGGAGAAGATTCAACCAAAATTTATGCATATGTAGGCCTTTAAAGCTTTAAGGTCCCTTGAAAAAGAAGTTAAACATGTTTACTTGATAATTCTCTAATGATGTGATCAAGTTCAAGTGAGTGAGCTTCAAGGAAGACAAGGAGATAGTCCTTTAAAGCTTTAAGGTCGCTTGAAAAAGAAGCTAAACACAAGCTAAACGTGTGTACTTCATAATTATCTAACAATGTGATCAAGTTCAAGTCCTTTATCTTCAGGGAAGACATGGAGGTTTGTGATCAAGTTCAAGTCCTTGATCTAGATTTGTTAGGATTAGTGAACTCTAGATTTTGATGGTTTTTAATTTTTAATTTTAATGCATGTTTAATAATTTATATAAAATTATTGCATTGATTTGTTTAAATTGATCTCTTGAACTTGAATTTCTAATTCTTTTGGGATGAAGCGACTTTTGAAGTTAAATCTATATTTGAATTTCTATTTATTTTTTTGAGATGAAATGACTTTTGATAAAAAAAATAAAAAATGAGATGAAGTGACTTTTAAATTTCGATATATATTTGAATTTCTATTTTTTTAGATGAAGTGACTTTTGAACTTCCATCTATATTTGAATTTCTATTTTTGAGATGAAGTGACTTTTGAACTTCAATCTATATTTGAATTTCTATTTCTTTTGAGATGAAGTGACTTTTGATCTTAGATCTATATGTAGTAACATTTCAATTTGAATTTCTTTGAATTTTATTAAATTTTGGTTTGTAAAGAAAATGGTAATGGTTTTTAACTTTTAATTAATTTTATTGCATGTTTAATAATTTATTTAAAATTATTGCATTGATTTGTTTAAATTTATCTCCTCGATTTGAATTTTTTTTTTCTTTCTTACATCTATATCTGGTTATTCGATTGAATCAATAAACTAAACTTATTTAACAGGTGAAACTTGTGTAGTAGCATTTTAATTTGAATTTTATTAATTTGATTTTTGATCTTAGATCTATATGTAGTAGCATTTCAATTTGAATTTCTTTGAATTTTATTATTTTTTGGTTGGTAAAGAAATTGGTATTTTTATTGGATATTTCCATGGTTTTTATTGTTGCCTTTTTAAATTTTATGATTAATTATGCTATTTTAAAAATTTTACGATTAAGTTTGCTTTCATTTATGATGTTATATCATTTTAAGTTCTAAGTTTTAATTAAATTATTTTTTCAAGGAGGATGTCATAATTTTTTTGAGTTTGGTAATAGTTTTTAATGTTGTTAATTGTAATGTGGAATAGTATATATTATTTATATTATCTTTTTTATTTCAACAAACTCTAAAGATAATGTATGTAGAGGCTTAAAATCTCTAATTTAATATTTTGAGTGGTTTCAATTAGGGAAATACACTAGTGAGAAAATAAGATATATTAGCAATAATCAACAATTTCCAAGAATGCTAATGTATGTAGAGGCTTAAAATCTCTAATTTCATGTTTTGAGTGGTTTTAATTAGGGAAATACACTAGTGAAAAAAGAAGATATATTAGCTACAATCATGCCAATTTCCAAAAATGCTAATGGGGTACTTTCCATGATTGCAATCATAAACCATAATAATCAAGGAGATACAAAAGATGAAATTATTCAATAATTATATCATTAGTATTTTACAATTGAGGTGGCTTGGAAGAGTTATGACATTCCTAGAAATTAACCAAACATACATTGAGTTAACCAAACAATTTCTTGAGTTGCTATGAAACTCTATGAACTAGTGTAGGTTCTCTTTTCAGGAGGTGGAGGGTTGATTTCACTTTACTTTTCCTTAACTAAGAGTCTTTAAATAGATGATAGGTGGACTTGGATATATGAGATAATAAAGGTGTTAGGAAATGAGGAATGCTTCCACGTTAAACCTAGCAGAAGAGAGAAAGAAATATTTAAACAAGAAAGTAAATGACAAAGCAAACACACAGTACACAGAGATTTTACCCTGGAAACCCAATAGGGAAAAACAACATTCCTTGAGTGTTTTTCTCTCTTGTTGTCTTATTCATTCAAAATAAAATGGTACATGTCTAACCTTGGTCCACACCTAAGACACAATCGACATCATACCTTCTTATTTTACACAAGAACAACCCTATAGCCAATTCAACTTACATCTGCTTGACCAACAACCTCTAAATTTTGGCTATTCTACGATTTATTAGTTTTTACAAAATTACAACGCACCTTCTTTATAGGCTTTATTGTAGGCAAAACCCTAAAGAAACGCGCCTGAAGATGGTTACAGATCCACATAGATCATAGGCTACAAATCCTACGAATCTCAGGATTCTATTATAGTCGTCTACCAAGCCGGATTACCAGTCAACTATCAGTCGGCCTTCATTCGGTCTTCAATCGGTTGCCACATGTCTGCTTGTCGGCCTCTTGTCAGTTGACCTCTTCAAATTTTTGTCGATGTCTTCGACTTCAACTTTACCCAATCGAACCACCTCAACCTTCCACTTGTTATCAATGTCTTCGACTTTGAATTTACCCAATCGAACCACCTCAACCTTCGTTTTGTTGTCTATCCCTTCGACTTCGACTATCAGTCGATCCACCTCGACTAGAATTTCACTACAAAGAATATAACAACCCAACATTCTCCCACTTGTTTTCTTTTCTCAAACCCGGAGATTTATGAACTCTCATTCATAGACCTAGGGAAACAATGCCCATTTCCTCAAAGCACCAAGAGAACTTCACAACACTCACAGATTTGGTGAAAGAGTCTGTTATGTTTTCCAACGTATCTACTTTCTCCAGTAGTACCATGTTGCTTTCCACCATGTCTCTCACGAAATGGTATTGTACATCAATGTGCATAGTCTTAGAATTGTAAGTTGGGTTCTTTTGTAGGAATATTGTGCTTTGACTGTCGCTACTTATGTTCATATCTCTCTGCTCAAACCTAATTCCTGAACACAACCTTTACAGTCATATTGTTTCTTTACTTATTTACTTCCATGAGTAGTTGCCATGTATTCAACTTATGTTGTTGACAAGGCTACGACTGTTTGTTGCTTATTGATCCAGCTGATTGCTCCACGAAAATTTTTGAACACATATCCACTGGTTGACCTTTGTCGATCCAGATCTCCATCCCAGTCGGTGTCGACAAAGCCATGTACATTTAATTCATTGTCACTGAGTCAGGTTTTCCTTGGTAGCATATAACATAATCTTTTGTGCCACACAAATACCCGAATACTCTCTTGACAATTGTCCATTGCTCCTTCTCAGGTGTCGAAATGTATCTAATCAACACTCCCACTGCATGGGAAATTTTTGATCAAGTGCAGACCATCGCATACATTAGACTACCAACAACACTTGCATAGGGAACATGTGCCATGTCCTCTATTTTTTCCTGTGTCCTTGGACACTATTCAACAATTAGCCTTCCTCCCACAAGAATTTGCACCTTCACACTTGATCTAGATGGATATCGGTGGCCACCCACCTTTTCCAATTGGCTCAAAACAGCTTTCCGACATTTTTGGCAATTTACTATTTTTAGCAGTTTTTACTTCTGGGGCCATTTTGAGGGCCTAAATGAAGGTTTTTCGGTATCGATCCCCTAAATTATAGCCAAAGTCATTTTTGAGCCCCCAATATGAATCTCCTTGATGATACCTTTCCAACGGGCTATCACACGCCTAAAACGGAGATCGTATGCAAAAGTTACGACCCCGGGAAGTTGATGTACTAGCTTACCCAAATGAGGCCCACGTGACTTTTGGTGCTTCATCTCCTAGGGTTAGGTTTTTGGATGTCTAGGGTTTTTGGAATTCTTGCTTCTTATAAAAATACCTTCAGAGCCTCATTTTAACTTTCTTCTTGTGAATGCACGCTGCCGTCACATCTCTTCTCAGAGATAAGCCGCCAACATTCCAGCAAGCTTGTTTCCGCTGCATTTTACAGTTTCAGCTCATTTTGTTATTGAATAGAAAACCAGTTTTACTGTATCTCTGTTATTTTGTTTTAAGCACCTGTTAATAATATGTATTCATTTCGTTCTGCTCATAAAATTTAGATCAGTGGTATCAGAGCGGTCTGCTCCTTGTCGTCTTAATGCATGTCCCCAACGAGGTCAAAGTACAAAGAGTTGGGTCTCGAGCTTGTTTCTCTTGAGGACAGAAGCTCTCGCACGCCCAAGCGACCTCCCATGGCAAGAGAAAAGAAATATGACGGGACAGGAGATCCTTTCAAACTGTTGATTGAGGAAGCCCTCACGCAATAGAGGAACGAGATGATGGATAGTTTCGCGCAAATCCTTCGGCGACTACCAACAGGCGATGCATCTTCTTCGAACGGAGGCGTCGCCCCCTTCAAGGTACAAATAAAATTTGATACTCCTATATTTGAAGGTCACATAGACGCAAATGTTGTAGACAAGTGGTTGAATCTACTAGAAGGGTATTTTTCTGTTCATAAATTTTCTGATAGAGAAAAGATTACTTTTGCACTCCTCAAAG
>ML781441.1:91412-108825 GCA_009831015.1 Picea engelmannii
TCACAATTAAAGCATAAACCTTTTTCTTTTCTTTCCTCCAATTGTTGAGGTGTCAACCTTGTAGGTTGAGGTGTTTTAGAAGAAGGAGCATTATTCTCTCAATAGATGTTAGGATTGGTCCTTCTAGTAGCCATAGCCATATTTTTACTTTCAACATTGCTTGCCACCCTAAATGCATTCTCCAATTATTTGGGTTCCCAAAGGCGAACCTCATGTTGAATGTTATCCCTTAAAGTTCCTATGAATACATCAATCAAGTGCTCATCTGGAATATGTGTTACCTTTATATTCAATCTTTGGAAGTTATCAATGTGCTCTGTAACTAAACCCTTTTGCTTGATATTTATCAATTTGCTAAAGAAGGTATTGCTCCTTGTATCCTCATAGTGTGCTATCATTTCTTCTGTGAAAATTGTTCAAGTGACGAGTGATTTGCGAGAAAAAAGCCATCGATACCATACAAATTGATTGGGCTCTAAATATAAAGAAACAATTTGTACCTTTTGTGTATGTGGCACATTATGTAGATCAAAGAATTGCTTCATCTAAAATATCCATGTGATTGGGTCCTTGCCATCAAACTTCCTCATATCGATCTTAGGAACATGGTTGGTCTTCAACCCAAAGTTGGAGTTTCTCCATTCTTGATTCATCTTCCTTGTGTCCTCATCATGAATTTCATGGGATACATTTTCACTTTCAGGTGTCCTCTCTATTAGGAAATTTCTCAATCCTTCCATGATTTCCCTTTTTAAACCATCCATCTTAGTATCCATTATTGCCTCCAATTTATCTTCAATTGAATCCATCATCCCTTGTAGTTCATCTTTTGTCACTGTCTTCTTTTGTAAATCATTTATGTCCCGACGCATTTCTTCACCTTCATCAAGAGTCCAAGTAGGACTGTCTGGAGGCTTATTTGGTGTAAAAGTTCCTTTTTTTGGTGGCATGTTGGCCAAGTATCACTTTTAAACCTTGATTTTGAGGTGGTTCTGCTAGACAATCTTTCTTCTATTGTATCTCCAAAGTTTTGGCCCTTCTAGGTATGAATTTTTTTTTTTGTAGTTCTCTGTAATGCCATAGGTCTGATCAAAATTGGATGTGCCAAGTGGAATTTACGGTATATTTCCCACAACTTGCTGAGTTTTTGCCTTTCCAGGAGATCTCACTTGTATAGCGTGCCCCACACAAAATAATTGATATAAAATTCTGAAAATTGTACTCGAAATACTAAGGACTCTCCCCTATCCAATGCAACCAATCTCACTCAATTTTGATACTCTAGGAAGAAGTTATGATTGTTTTACCCAGAACACCTTCTTGAGACTAGTCAATAGGACTGGTCAGATACCCTATTTTCCACAGGGTGTATCTACAAATGTAAGATGACCCAGAAGATGAAATTTTTATCAAAGACACCTTAATAATTTCTGTGAATAGCCTCCGGATTTCAGGGTCTGAAACGTTACAGATAAAGAACATTCTGTGGTGACTCAATTCAGAATGATTCCAGAACCCAATCTTACACAGGCTGTATCTACGAAAGTATAAGGCCTCGGGAGTTGAAATTTGAACCCAACATACCTTGATCCATCTACTAAATATACTCCAATGGGTTCCTTCTGAAACATCGTATAAAAAAATTGGAGCGAAAATGCCAAGGTGTATCAGGTGTAGCAGCGAAACCCCAAGACCTTGAGCTCTAATACCATATGTTAAGAACCAAATATCAATATAGCATAAAAAAACCTCAGAATAAGTACTCAACGCCTTGAAAAAAGGAGAATTTTATATAATAATCCTCTTCGAGGGGGAAACCTCCTTATACACCACATAAGTGTCCAAATACAAGATGATTCCAAATGAAAATGTCTCCTTAGTATATATAGGAGACTAGGATGTACAATTACAACTAATGAACCCAAGCCGACATAAATAAAATAACATTACTAATGTAATATTCCCCAATTAAGGGGTAATGTGCCACTATTTAAGGCTTAACAGAATCTCACCCAACTTTGTTTTCCATATATGCAATGTTCACAAAAGTGGACATCTAAATTACATTTAGAAAAATATTGAACCATACATTTGTTATGCATAGCTCAAAGTCTTTTTTTATCCAATATGTCCCATCCTCTCATGCCATAGCATGGTTGGGTCGACTTTATGATGACTTGTCGAGTAGGTTTGAATCAACTCAGCCTGATTCGAGTCGAAGTCAAGTCGACTTCAGGAACAATGATGTTGTTGCATTCAATTGAGTCGACACTCCCTAATAATTTGTATAGGGTTCCAATCCGAACTCCTTTCATTAATACCATCACACCTCTGACCATCTTGCATGAATCCTTTTGAAATAGAGTGTGCACCCCTGCATCACTCTTCTTGCTGACATATATCAAGTTTCTTTCCAAACCCGAAAAGTGTAGCACACCTGGAAGGGTTCTACTCCTCCCATCCTGCAATATTAGTTGAACTCTTCCTTGTCCGACAATTTTGGTTGTTGAGTCGTCCCCCAATAACACATATCCTCCTTAATATCGTTCATATTCGTAGAACCATTCACTATGTGGTGTAATATGATAGGATGCTTCTGATTCAATCAACCAAACATCTTGATCCGACTATGTATTGGTTGACGCCAGGTACACATCATCTCCCTTATCTAGAGTCATCTTTCTCTCAGTTGAATGCTTCTCGTTGGATCCTGTACTGACTTCCATTAACTTAGACTTGAAATCCATTTTGTAATGCCCAACTTTAACGCATTTCCATCATCTTCTCGTCGACTAAAGAGGGGATTTAGATCTACCCTTCGACTTAGACATTCTACTAGAGAATTTGTCTTTATCTCTGTCAACCAGTCGACCTGTCACCACTAATGCATCTTTGGTCGATCCTTCCATGTTCTTCCATCTCATTTATTCTGAAAATAGAGATGCAATCACATCTTCTAGCACTAATGTGGTTGTATTACTCCTTATAGCCATGACTAAGCTAATCCAGGAGTCTGGAAAAGAACATAGGAGTCTGGTTGTATTTATCCTCCTCAATGATTTTAATATCCACAGAAGATAATTGGATTATAATGGTATTAAACACATTTAAATTCTTAGTCATTGAACTTCCCTCAGTCATCCTCAGAAGATACAGTTTATTTCTGAGAAACAACCTGTTTACCAGGGATTTCGACTGGTATAAGCTTCCCAACTTGTCCCACAGTTTCTTGGTCGAATCTTCACCTGAGACATTCAATAGTACTGAATATGCAAGACAAAGTCGAATCATACTTATTTCCCTTCTCTCGAGTTTCTCCCATTCTTCCGTTTACATACCTGTCGGCATGGTACCTGGACAGACTGCTGCCCATTGTTCTTGATCTATAAAGAGATCTTCAATTTTAAGTTTCCAAAGCTCAAAATTATGGCCATTGAATTTTTCGATCTTTATTCTCGAGTTGCTCGCCACTCTTTAACACAATCTTTAAATATTTTTTACTTAAGACTCTTATTGAACCTAGGGTTTAGCTCAAATCCAAGGTTGCTAAACCAAGGTCTGATACCACATGTTAGGAAGTGAGGAACACTTCCACGCTAAACCTAGTAGAAGAGAGAAGAAAGATTTAAACAAGAAAGTAAATGACAAAGAAAACACATAGTACACATATTTTACACTGGAAACCCAAACCGAGAAAACCAACATTCCTTGAGAATTCTTCTCTCTTGTTGTCTTATTCATTCAAAATAAAATGTTACATGCCTAATCTTGGTCCACACCTAATACATAATCAACATCATACCTTCATGCTTTACACAAGAAAAACCCTGTAGTCAATTCAACTTACATCTGCATGAGCAACAACCTCTCAATGTTGGCTATTCTACTATTCATTCAGTTTTTACAACATTACAACACGCCTTCTTTATAGGATTTACAGTAGGAAAAACTCTAAAGAAACAGACCCAAAGAAAGTTATAGATCCACGCAAATCATTGGCTAAAAATCCCGTGAATCTCGATATTCGGTTATAGTCGACTACCAAGTCAGATTATCAATCGACTACTCGTCGACATTCATTCAGTCTTCAGTCGATTGCCACACATCTGCGCATCGACCTCTTCGACCTACTGTCGATGTTTTCGACTTTGACTTTACCTGGTCGAACTACCTCAACCTTCAACTTTACGCGTTTGAACCACCTCGACCTTTGTCTTGTTGTTGATTCCTTCAACTTCGACTGTCAGTCGATCCACCTCGACTAGACTTTCACTGCAAAAGTATAACAACTCAAACTTTTTTCTATAAAGACATTCATACACTCATATGCTTCCACATATACAAGCATATAGAGATTAACTTTGTTAGATAAGGTTTAAGCAATCCAATTGTTATTTTATCTGAGAAGGATTGACCTTTAGGAAATAAGACATGCCCAGGGTCCCATTGGAATTGAGTATTCACCTTACTGAAAGAAATGATAGGATTTTTAAATTCCTTTAATAAAAGTATTTACCCCTACTTGATAGGGTCTTTTAAATCCTTATTAAAATGAAATAAATACCTCTTAATTAAGACCTACCTTTTCATGGCCTCACTTGAATGGTACTCTTGACCATGATCAAACAAACATTGTTGCTTTATAAATGTGCATTGGGGCACTAGATTGATTAGACAATCTGTATGCACTCATGGTAGTGGGATGCATTGGAAATGGGACATATAAAGCATTGTATGCACTAAACTCCATTAATAAAAAAATGAGTATTTGTTTGGCACTGAAACTATTATACCCTAAGAGGGTTTTCTAAATAGAGTATATTATGGATAACTTGCATTTATACATTTGATTTCCTTTTATTTTATGTAGAAAACTTGTGAATGCAAGTTTTGTTGTTCATTGGTATTGATAGTGTATACATTATTTTGGGTTTTAATTTATGGACAACATTCTTTGTTTTATTTATTTTATACGTTTTTGTTCATATAAAAACAATCGAGTACCAAAACAATTGGTTGTTGTTCAATTGTTTTGCCTAGGCAAATGGATCATTGATGCTTTGTTACCCATAACATAGTTCTTATCAATTTTTTGGTTGTGAATGCAACTAATATAATAAATTGTGGATAGTTATTCACACCAATTTTACACATTAAATTAATGTGAGGTAGCTTAGGCTCAACCTCCTTGGTATTGACTTTTCATTTTTCCTTTTAAACATTAAAGCCTTTCAACCTTACATTTGAATAATTGAACTTGAAAGATTGACCCTTCATTAGATAGGTTTGATTAGGACTTCATTATGGTGAGCCTTTCAAGACCTTACATTTGAAGGATTGACTATGAAGGACAAACCCTTTGTTAGATAAGGTTTTGATCAAGACTACTTCACTCAATGTGTAAATCATGACCTTAATGGGTTGTGTTGTCGTCCTTATACACACTTGCAAACGTGAGCTAAGTCTGGCTCACTTAGTGCGCCCTTGGAGGCACAATGCCTAGGTTCACAGCCCACGCTGTCACTTTGACCAGAACCTCTTCCGTCTAGGCTCACTCCTAGGGAAGCCTAGGGGGGTAGTCCCTAGTTTCTAGATATGATTTAGAGTTAAGTTCTAGGAGTTTTTTTTAATTTCTTAAGGTTAGAGGGAGTCTATCCTATGATGCTAAGGCAGCAAATGCAAGATGCAAGGGTTAGCATGTGAAGCAAACCTTTCCCTAGGGCAACTAAGACTAGTGCCTAAGGTTGGGCAAGTGGTCAACTATATGTTAGGGTGTTTCATTACAAATATGATTACAAGTTACTTACAAAAGAATAACCAAATCCAATGAATATTAGATACAAGATTTACAAATAAAGAATGCTAGGATACAACAAGCAAGCTAACTACTTTTAAGTGTATGTGCAGGATACAAAGAGATCAAGGAATTATCATCACATCTATAAGTTCATCATCAACATATTAAATATCATCAATGGCACATTCACAAAGATATAAGATTTAAAGATTTAAGCACAAGTACTTTAAGATGATCAAGACTCTTAGTTATCAAACCCACAAAGTGTTTATTAGATGATTAAGCCCACGGTTTGATTATGTAATAAATTTTAAGAGTTTCTTAAGATTACAAAGTTTTAGTTACCCTTGTTAGGTGTTTCACCAAAGCCTCCTCATCCTATTACCAAATGGCTGTTGGATGCTCAAGATAGTATGACAACGAGGCCAACCCTAGCTGTCACAGTCAGCCCAAAGAATTGAGTTTTTACGGAAAGGACACTCCTTTGTGCCGTGAGACCGTCCCCGGCCTATCACCTTCCGTTGCCCTCCTCAATCCTCGTTTTAGATGGCAAAGATGGTGGTCTAAGGTACCCTATTAAGTCTATTAAGTTTATATATGAATTAGGTAGACTTTTAGGTGTGTTTTAGAGTGTTTTAGTGATTTTATGATGCCTTTAAAGTGTGATTTAATGCTATGGACGAAACTCACTTAAGCTTAAATGTGTGTTACTTAAGATTATAAAGCAAAGAGCATTAACACATGTAGAGAAAATAAAAGATGGATGGAAGAAAGATTTAGTTTATCACATGCACTTGGATCATTTACATATGATCTTGCTATGAGAGAAATTAAGTCACAAGGGCAAGAACAACTTGCCAACAAGATATGAAAGACTATCACACGTATCTTATGTTTGTTAAGAGCATTAAGATCCAAGCATTAAGTGTGAAAAATAAAGGAAGATCCAAGCGTATGCCTACACTATCAACTCATCAATAAGCATTAACCTCAAGTGTGTTGGCAAATGGCCTTAAGATATTTAGAATTGAAAAGAAAACCACTTGCTAACTATTTAAGCATTAACCATTCAATGTGTTAGATTTAAGCATGTAAAAGAGAGATCAATCTTTAGATGGCTTAAGCATGCAAATAACTCTAATTAAGTTGATTATGCCCAATAGGCTTAAACTAAGGATTATTGTGTGTGAGATCTAGATCTAGAATATTTTAACCCACTTAAGCATAGAAGATCAAAAACACATATTAAACCCTAGCCTCACCTTTGGGGTATTCCTCTCCCAATAGGTAGGCAATTATTAGAATTATTAAGCTTAGAGATGACTTGGAAAAGAGAAAAAAGATGAGCAAGAAGGACAAGCTAACTAACAAGCAAGCAAGTGAAAAGTAAACAACCTAATCCCCACGTCCTAGGCTTGGAGGATGCCCAACATCCTCCAAACCCCATGTCTTAGCGCAAGAAGTGCCAAAAATATGAAATGAAGCAAGATCTAAACTTAAACTAAGCTACCCAAGGCTCACACATGGGAGGAGGCCGTACCAATCCTTCTCCCAAGCAAGTGAGCCACTAATCAACAAGAAAACTAGTAGATCTATGCACAAGAAGCCCTAAAAATTGAAAAAGGAGGTTGAGAAATAGCTACCAATTTTTGGAGGGTCTTGGAGTGTTGTATGGATGTCTTTGGGTAGCCAAACCCCTCTCAACCAGATCTGATCCTGCAAAAACCAGCAAGGTATATTTTCTGGAAATGCTACACACAACAAACAAAGTGAAGAAAAACTTTTGCCTTTTAGGGCAAAAATTTTTCGCAAGAAAATTTTGATAAAATTTTATTTTAAATGACCAATCTCACTAAGTTAAACTAGATGAAATACATATGAAGTGAACAACAATAGATAGAAGATTAAGAGTTGAGAAATATGGAGTGTATATGTGTCTCAAATGAGCCTTCTTGCTTGGGGTATTCCCAATGAAACCCTTGAAGCTAAACCTGCAAAACTTGGGAGGTGATGTGCATACAAGAGATAATATGTTGGATCTACTAATAAGATGACATTTCAATCCTATCTAACAAATCAAGATATATAGATCTACAAGAACACGCATTGATAGATCTACCCAAGTAACACTTTACCTAAGATCCAATGTGTACAATCACCAAACAAATTGATACAAATTTACCTCATAAGTATGGCAAGAACAAGAACATGCATAACTCTTCCAATTATCCTCCAAAGCTTCTCTTTTATTATTACTCAAGAAAATGGATCTTGGAGAAAACTTACTCCAAAACCCTAAGAGCCAAAGAATGGAAATGATGGAACAAGAGAGAGAGAGAGTGGAAGAAATCAAGTAGCATAACATTAGCTCAAGATATGGTAAGGAAAAGAGTGAGGGGAGGGTTCCTTTTATACTTGGAGAGGCAAACTCACCCCTCTTGGATCAATGCCAAGTGTCCACCACCAAGCAAAAGAGGAGATCGCAAGGGTAGGGCGCACCATCTAGGGTTTGAGAAGTAGATCTAGGGTGTAGATGGTTGTGGGAGTGTTGGGATCAAGAGAAAGGAAAGTGGGAGGCTTATGGGATCCATGACAAGGGAGAGGAAGAGGCCCCAACTCATAAAAACAAATTTTATAGAAGAAATGCAAGAGGGGGGGCGTAACTCTCCTTGGAGGGTGCAACTTTTGGGGATGAGGGAAGGCAAGGAGTGGAGTAAATGAGGGAAGAGTGTTGGGATCACACAAAGGTGAGACGTGAGGGGTCAAGGAAGGCACACCAACCAAGAAAGGGGGACATCTCCCATCAAAATCGATTTTCTAGAGTTTTCTCTAGGAGGGGGGCGTCACTTTACTAGGAGGGCGTGAGGGGTTTTGTGATGTGAGGGGGTAAAGGGTTAGAAAAGGTTAAAACAAGTTGGGTGGGTAGGTTTAGGCTTAGGAAACCTCTCTTTATCTTATTCCACCTTTAAAACATCGTTTTAACTCATTATTACATTTTTTACATTTTTGCTATGTTTGGATTTAGCAATTAAAATTGTTGTTTTTGACTGACTGACACTCCTGGTGGACAAACCCATAGCAAAAGTTGTCCGACTGAGCTGAAACTTGGTCCAAGGGTGTAGGGGGTGCAATTCCATTTCTTTTGAGCACAAATACCCCTACCAAAAACCCAGAGACCTAGTTTTTACAATTTTTACTCAAAATTAATTAATTAATTAATTAATTAAACCTCTAAACTTAGGGAAATTTAATTAAAAATTAATTAATTAAAAAAAACTAAGTTAGACTCAATGGAATTCTGCGAGATTCTCTAATATGTCTTGCATGGTCATTTACAATGATTCCTAACAATAGTTACCAAAAGATAAGCCCACTAGAACGTCATTCACCACTTTGGAGGAATTATTGCAAGTGTGAGGGAAAAACTCAAGGGAAATTAACAAGGCTAAAAAGCCCTATTAACAACCTGAGGACAAAAAACCCTCGGTGAAAGGAACTCTCCCAGTGAACCGATCCCAAGGTAACTGGCCTAAATATGACTCATGCAAACCTATTACATTATTGACCCACGCAGGGGTGCGAAAATTCCAGTTACAAAAAGAAGTGTTGGGGTCAAAAATGCCCTGTAGAACCAAAAGTCTTCAACAAATGAGCATATGATGATGCATCTCTTCATGGTACATGGATTTGACCACCTATGTTGGAGAGATGGTCAACATCTGTCTCCACATGGGGACGTGTGTTTGATCTTCTCAAATGAGACGGAGAGCATACGAGAATCCAACACCTACAAAACAAAGTGCTCACCAATAACCAACAAAAGAATACACATATACATAACAAATGCTATAGATAACATTGACATAACGAAATAAATAAAGTGCAACATTATAATAACAAAATGAAACTACGGTACTAAAAAAATTTCTAAGTACATATGGACATAATGAATGAAACAATAAAATACAAAGAAGGGTTAGAGATACGTTACAACCATCCATGAAATGGATGAAATGATGCCACAAGTGTCTGAAACATCCTTGTCCAGGATGACTCACAGAAGACCCCTTCCCAAGTTTTATTAACTTGGAACTTTTTGCTAGAAATAACCAACCAAGAACCATGACCCTTCTTCCTTTCAACCAAACACTGGAAAATGACAAGCCGTATAAATTTTTACCACTCAGTTGCTCTTGATTATCAAAGTGGGAGGCCAACCAATACTTATAATGATAAGACATTTACAAACTGAAATTGACCTCCATCTCCACATAATTCTACGTTAACTCATCTTTTGGTTGAGAGGTTGAAAAATAACATATCACAGGAACCATCATACTGTTTTCCTCAAGATTTTCAAAGTCATTCTTCAAAAAGATTGGTTCCTCAGGAGGAGGGTAGGGACTTGAATAATCTAGATATTCAACATTTTCAAACTCAAGTTCCTTTATTTCATCTAGAATTTCCCCATGAACTTCCTCATATTTTCACTATCAAGCTCAAGTCCAAGGGGGTCCGGATATTCAATATAAGTTTCATCTTCTGCAAGACGAGCCTCCATGATATCTAGTTGTTTGTTCATGGCTTCAAATTGCTTGTTATGGGCATATTGCATTTTCATAAGTATTTCTTTAAGCTCCTTAATGGGATCTGGTGGAGTATCTTCTTCTACGTTTGAACCAATTGTGTCTAGTGGAGTATCTTCTTCTACATCTGAACCAATTGTGCCTGGTGGAGTATCTTCACTTGGGCGTTGGCTAAACGTTCTACTTTTTGGGTTTTTTGTCGGAATTGGGTGATGTAAATTTGGACAAAATCTCTATTTTTTGTTGTTTAAATTGCATTTCTCAATGCATAAATGGATTTAGCCTATTGAAAAACCCTTGGGGCACTCGGATTATACCAACAAAGCCACTGAAATCTGTAGATCCAACCATTCATCACCAGGTTTCGAGCAAAATCAAACATAAAAAGTTGCAGGAAAACAACCAAAAGATAAAACGTTTAGACTACTGCTTGTGATGGGATGGGGTTTGGCTCCTCCACGGGCTTGGCTTTGGTATCCCATATTAATGGGAAACTCATCCACGTTTTCTGATGGAGGACGATGAAGAGCGTGAAGATATCCTCTATTTTCGGCACAATGGCTTCAAATTTATGAACTTAAGGATTCAACACAATCAGAAATGTGGTGGTGTCTCATGCAAATGGGTAGGAAACTACTTCCATAGCAGGGATATGAGATTGGTGCTAAGGCAGATTAACTTATATATGTACTAGCCTTGCCTAGCTAATAATAAAACTACCTTATCAATATGGAACTTATGGAGTAGAAGTGGGTAAGAGTTCACAATTTCTGCGAGAGTTTTAGAGCTGGTTTTGTGAAGGATATTATGAATGAGAGATTTCATTGACAAACATGATAGCTTTATTCCGAATCTTTTATGCCATTACTAACTTCTATTTCATTTCAATTTTCATTAAATTCTGCATAAAAAATTTATTTACTAAACTCATACTGTTGTGAATGAGAAAGAGTCCTATTTTTCTTTTCAAACATGATCTCATATATGTTTCTTTTTTCTTTTCCCTGGACTGAAGGAAAAAAAATGGAAATGATTTTATGTAAACCCCAAAATAAGCATACCAATTTTATCTCTTCACCAAGTGCTACCGATTGGGTTTGATCTTATCTCACCTCAAAATAAGCATATCATTTTTCGTTGTTCTCCAACTTTTACCCAGTAGTTTTCTTTTTAAATTCATACTATTGGGAGTCTAACATAAATAATCTTAACAGTTCATTTTTTGCTTTATTATATTTAAATAACTTTCTTACTATTACATACAGTTTCTTTTAGCATTAGTTGTTAATTTGCCTTTCCTCCCTGACTTAGTGATTCCTTTGTTTGGTTTTACATGGTAATATTGAGAGTATGATGGAGCAATAATTACTTGGTCAAATAGATAAGTGGACATTTTCATTGATTCCTACGTGGTTTTTGCAAAGATTGTTTTATTATGTTGAACGATTTAGTTTATTGGGCTGGGTTGAGGAAGATGTTGTTTAAGTTTATAGGAACCTAGGTGTATAGAGGTAGTCTCTCCAATTTAACCTTGGATCTCCTTGATGACAATTGACGAATATATTGATTCTCCTAGTTTAAAAAAAAATTTATGTTGAATACATTTTTTAAAGAGTACGGTTCCCCTCCACCCTTCGGTTGCATATCAAAAACCTGCCATCTGGAGCTAGCGATTATTGCTTGCTATTTAGGATTGTGTTTTGTGCTTTATTTTCTTGGGTTGTATGAAGGGACGAGAATATGGGATTTGGTATACGGGCTACTTATGATCAGCAAATTTATATGGGTTTGTATGACAGATTTTGTGCAGGCGATGGGTATTAGGATGGGTTCGTTATATTTGTTGGGTCTTTTAGGGGGCAAGCATTATACATCCTGCACTAAGTCAATGATTGGTTTAGTGTATGATTTCTAATGTTATTATATGTATAGGTTGTCAGTACATGGATTCGATGTTCATCACTCATGATACGAAGATAAATTCAGCAACGGTTTCTTAGCAGCAGCGCACTGGAGTAAGTTAACTTGGGAGCAATCTTCCCTCTTTTTAGGCCAAAAAATAGACCTGAATCTGGCCAGATTTTCAGGGGTAGCCTGAGTTTGGCATGGATCAAAGTTCCATGCATTTCAGAACCTTATTCCAGGGGTTTTGCCCCATTTTAAACCAACCCAGATGCTCAGAAAATCGATCAAACTTCTAGATTGGCTGAAAATTTAAAACCGCACTGCCTAAAAATGTGCCAAAAAAATATCTCGGGAGGAAAGATTGCTTCCAAGTTAGCCCACTCCTCAACTCACACTCGGTTACCTGCCCAAGCTCTGTTACCGTCTGTAGTCAATCCTATCTGTTTTTTGATTGATATAGGGATGTACGTTCTGTACTCACCCTGCACCCTTTAATGCTCCTCGAATTTTGTCTCCCGGTCATTCAAATTGGAATAAGCTAACTCAGAAGAAAACATAGCTCCTTTTCCGGGTAGTTTGAATTGGAAACTTGGCCACCATGACTTTGAATCAGAAACTTATCCTACAGATTTTACCCCATTTTAAATCAACCCATATGCTCAAAAAATCAATCAAAATTCTTAATTAACCAAAAATTTAAAAACAAGTCGCCAAAAAACTTACTTGGAAGGGAGGATTACTCCCAAGTTAGCCCACTCCATTCTCAAAATCTCCAGTCCCGCCTTTCTTTAATGCTCCTCTAATTTTCTCTCTCGCTGTCATTCAAATTTTTTCAAAAGCTCCGGACCCCTTCTTGATTTTGAAATCAAAATAGTAAACATGGTATTGGGATTTGAAGCTGGCATGGCCGACTCAACTGTGACAACAACAGGATCATCTGCGATAGGTTGGCGCTGATCTCTTTGGCAAGATAGTTAGTGGTTGCCTTTCCAGAATGCCAGTTTTCATGACGATCGACGTGTTCTTTGTGTATTCCGGTAAGTTGTTTATCCGAGGTTGGATGCATCAACAGAGTGCAGTGGAAGCTTGTTCATATTGTCCTCTGAAAAATGTGTGGCAAGAGGAACAGTGGATGGTTAGGGGTTTGAGACTTGGTACTTTGAATATACATTGAATGGTTAGGGGTTTGGGAGCGAGTAGTTCAAATAAATTTGCTATCGCGTGTGATGAAAATGACCTCTACATGATGGAGTTGTGGCGAGTGCTCTCTATTCGGGGTTCGGAGACAAAGTGTTTATTACATCGAAAGGCATATACCTATTGGAGATGGGCACAATTAATGATCTTTTAATCTTAAATTCTAATCTGATGTTTATGCATTGAAGATGCTAGTATATTCTTAGTCATCCTCCAAAATCAATGGATCAGATTTATTGTTGATAACTTCTTTGCATTTATAAATGCATCTGTTAACCTGTTTACTTTTTAACATTTACCTAATCATATTAAGAAATTACTGTAACATCATATGATTGCCACGTTTAAATGATTAACTTTTGAAATTCTTCAAAGTTTAATTATCTGGCTCAGTTAAAATTTCATTATCTGGCTGGGTTTTATTTTAAAATAATTTTTTTTTATCGTCCGTAACTCTTTCGGCGTTCACCAGCCGCAAGTTAGCGGCTGTGCTAGTACTTACCTATCAGCAAGCTCAACAAGGAAACCCGGGAATGGATTAGGGTTTGTCAAATTTTGGACACGACAGAATTTATTGAGTTATGTGAATGCTCTGAAATTAATAGAGACGTGCCTTTTCATGGCCTGAAGGATGGGGTTGTTGTTCTGTGCCACCATGACAGTTACAGTGGCTATGAAGAGGTTCAAGTTTCTTCCTCCTGGTTTCTGGTCCACCATGACAGTGACAAAGATAGTGACTATGAAGACGTTGAATTTTCTTCCATCCGTGACAATGTCCTGAAGGTTTTTGTTTTCTACCCTTTGGAATGGACTTTTGCAATTGTAAGAATATGTGTTATCTTCGGGGAAGAATATGTTGAGTGATTGAGTGATTGGATTAAATTGGAGTAAATTGGACTTTTTGCAATCACTCAATGTATCATTGAGTGATTGGAGTAAATTTTGCAATATACTTGAAATAATATTGGGATGTGCAAATTAAGTGACAAACGGATGAATTTAGTTGAAATGAGAATGCAAAAATATAATCAAGAGGATGACCTTAAATACACATAGCACATGAACTAGTAACATGAGAATGGATTCATGGCTTCAATAATAATCTTTTTTATTGCAATTTTATTCTATATATATTAATAATTTAGGATTTCATTAATTAATTAATTAATTGTTGTTTATGGTAAAAATATACTAATGAGAATAACAATAAAAACATATTAATTATAAAAATTATACTTATCATTTATTAGAGTTTAATCACATGATATGTATTCCATGCAAGGGATCAATTTGTTTTGTAACCATAGATAATTCAATGGGATTGCATTTCTTAAGCCAAGGCATTGGTTCATAGAATGACCGAAGCAAATGGTCTTCTTCCATATTCACTCCAAGAAAGAATAAATAATCTAACAAATAAAGGGTTTTCTTCGACATTCCTTCTCATAAACAAATCCAACATCATGGAATTGCATTCGTAGTGACACTAGATACCTAGAAGATGAGAGCCTATTCAAAAAGGTAGGAAATCATACAATGGAAAAGCTTTAGAATATCACAAGGCTATTAAAAAAGTTTTGGAATATATATACATATAAACACGAACGAGTATATTTTGCATTAGAAATTAGTTGCAGTTGCGCATAATAATACTAATACATGATAACTCTTCAAAAACATTATGGAAGTTGTTCAAAATTTGAAGTTTAGTGACTATAAAAATAGAACAATCCTTTACCAAGGATTTTGGATAGCTACTACTAGTATAGATTTTGTAAAAACCTGCAAATATCAAGCAAAATTTACAAAACATTAAACATTATTACTGATAAAGGCACGATGATTGTAAGCTTCCTTTGGTTCTCTGTGTTGGCTTGAAATTTTGATCAACATTCAACATTTCCACATCCTCATGTTGTTGCTACACAATCTCATCTTCTTTTACCTCCATTGCAAACCCAATTGACAACCTTGTAGATCAAATACTAAATCATCAAGAACTTATTATAAAGCTTCAACATGTGAAAATCTATAAGTCACATCAAACTGACTTGAGCTATCATCATTATTTGACAGTGATTTCACTGCAGAGGACAAGATAAAACTGTATATTGCATAAGTGACACCAGGAGGGTAGAATTGATTTAGTCACTGCAACAATGGGTGATAAGTGCTCTCACACAAGAAGATCAAAATACAACGATGAATACTTGGTGACGAGTTAGTATAAATACATTATTTGATTAATGGTTTAGTGCTTGGTGGAAGGGATCTCTAATGTCAAGTACCTAATCAACATTTGCGTAAGAGGAAGAAACTCTTATACCTTCAGAGAAAACCATTCATAACTTTTTGAGCTAGACAACCAAATGTTCAATCTTTGGTGGAAGAATATTTTCCAAATGAATCTAAGGGATATTCACTATGTAATAAGTAGGGCATGAAGTGATGATTCCCCTAATCAATACCAAAAAACATATCTCATTCAGAACATTACGACCAATGAATGGATTATTAGCCAACAAGAAGTTTTCCTAGTCAAAATCAAGTTGGTCTTGGAGTGGTGAAGAGATACCCGAGTGTTTCCCATCATAACAAGATGTAAAAGAAATCCAATTTTCATGACTTGACCATGTAGCTCCATCCCCATTTAAGAGGATAACATTTTGCAAGAACTAATAACAATTGCATATGTGAACTTGTCAACATTCAAATCTGCGAGTAGCATCTCATTGAAGAGTTTTATAGATTCTTTAACATTGCATTGTTGAGCATACTCTAAAATCATCATTGTCCATGACACAACATTATGTACTAGCATTAGGTTAAACGCTTTCCTTGCATCATATGGAATCCCACATTTTGCATACATATCAAAGAGGGAATTTCCCACAAACACATTACAACCACTCTGAGTTGAACTACGATTTCACCATTGTGTTGCTTTCCCACTTCCAGATCCATGAGATTAGTGCACACTCCAAAAATTGTGGCAAAGGTTATACAATCCCATTTCAAGTCTTCTTTTTGTAAGTGGCCAAACAATTGCAAGGCCTCTCCCTTAAACCTACATCCAAAAAATGCACAAAAGAACTGAACTCGAGACCCTTGAGAATGAAAGAATGAATATGATGAATTTCTTCCAAAGATTTCATGCTAGAACACTCCTTTAGGACACTTGGAATAGAAAAATCCTTCACCCTTATTTTAAAAATGAATTATGTTGCTTCAAAGTATTTATTTTAAAAATGAATTATGTTGCTTCAAAGTATTTTAAAAATGAATTAACCATAGGTAATTCAATGGGATTGCACTTCTTAAGCCAAGGCCTTGCCTCATAGAATGACATAAGCAAAGGGTCTTCTTTTATATTCACTTTAATGCAGCTGGTGTTAGTGAAATGTAATTGACAGAGTTAAACTTAGTTGTCTGTCGCTATAATTGGCAGTTTGACTCTTTTGACAGGACTATTTTCGAATTTGGCGAATTGGGCCCCTTTTGTTTTATTACACCCAACGGAAATGTTTTTACACATAGTGTTAAACTCCTTATAACCACGCGATATGACCATAACCCCCAACGGAAATCAATTCAACACCGTTCTTTGTACTTACCTCAAATTTCCGTTCCCACACACTGATGGACGCGTGGACTCAACGGAAATCCCCAAAACGCATTGAAAACTGAGCTATCCAACTTTCGTTGTGACCTGGGTCGTCTGCTCTTTGTTCTGGACTCCGTTCAGATCTTAATCGTCCATCTCTTGGACAGTTGACACCATCGACCATTTATCTCCTCGAGTTCAGCTCTGCCTTCTACCACGAACCCCAATACATACAGAATGAAAATGCCAATTCGTTTTCAGTATTGTTTTCGATGCCAGGGGTTTTAAAACAATATTGCCAGATCGTGTATATATATATATTTG
>ML781441.1:147529-157665 GCA_009831015.1 Picea engelmannii
GGTTGAGGGTTTCCGGTAAAAATCTCTGTGTACTCTGTGTATGAGCCATTGATTAATTTCTGTATTGCTTAAGAATCTATATGCATTGCTTTACTTCGCAGGTTTAAAACTTACACTCTGCGGCATGCACCCGACAACAAAGTCATAAATGTTATATAGGATGAGATATATACCGTTGGATCTAAATGTTTTTAGATCCAACGGTATATATCTCAGCCTATACAACATTATGACTCTGCTGTCGGGCGCATATTGTTTGCCTTCTTGGTGAGTCTTCATCGGTTTTATTGTTTGCCTTTTTGATGAGTCCTCATCGGTTTTAGGAATGAGATGAGGTAGGTGACGCAAGGTACCATAAAGACTTTGAAATAAAAGGTACTTGTCCATTTCTCCCCTCTCGAATCGACATCTAGGGTGATTGTAGAGGCTCACGAGGGTCTATGAAGTGTTGAAGGACTCTCTTGTAGAGGAAGCCAACCCAGAAGAGAGAGGCGGCCATAGCAGAAGGAAAGTGCTTCCAACACAGTGAAGGCTGGGTCAAATAGAACAGCCAGTGAAGGGGACGATTTTGTAGCTAGTGGACAAAGGAGAAGAAGCCGACTGCCGAAGAGAAGAGGGTTCTAGTCTTAAACTGGGTTATACCCTGGAGAAGATTGAAGAGTCAAAATTCTAGTGTACTTGTTGGGTAGAACTGCAAGAGATTGCAGAAGAGCCCATAGCTCTTGGAGAGGATTCAAAATTGAAGAGGAACTTGCAGCGACTGTGGAATGTAGGACCAAGCCAATGATTTAAAGGTAACAAAAGATTCCGTGATTTGACAGATTTTTAAGGAGGATGCATGCATGTAATTTGATTTCCTGATTAATAAGAAGAAAGTTGAGACCCTGTCTTTTGTTTATTTTCTCCTTTGTGTGTGCATGCATTGGTGTTTTTGTGTGTATGCTTCCATGTTTGGCATTGTGCATGGGTTGAATTGTATCAGGGCGAGAGGAACGTAGGACCAAGCCAATGATTTAAAGGTAACAAAGGATTCCATGATTTGACAGATTTTTAAGGAGGCTGCATGTAATTTGATTTTCTGATTAATAAGAAGAGACCCTGTTTGTCATTTATTTTCACCTTTGTGTGTGCATGCATTGGTGTTTTTGTGTGTATGCTTCCATGTTTGACATTGTGCATGGGTAGAATTGTATCAGGGCGTGAGGATATTTTGATCCTGCACCAAATTTTGTTTATTGTCAACTCACAACCTAACAGTATTTTTGTGCCTAGAAATTTGGCAATATAATGGCACTGTTAAAATTAAGTAGCTGCAAGAGCCATTCTCCAGGAGGATGGCAAAGACCCTAGCTAAGATCTAGGGCCCCCAATACACTCCTGGGGTTCTTGGTCTGGGACCAAGCAGTTAGAGCCATGGAAAAAGACCCTAGTGAGGCCCCCCAGTGTATTGTTGGGGTTCTTGGTCAAGGACCAAGCAGTTTGATGATATAAGTCCCTAGATGTGTTCCAGGGAATCCTTGCTTGGTGCTTGTATTGATCCTTGGTTGTGTACCTTGGTGGATAAGATCCTAGTTGTGATCTAGGGCCCTCATATGTGTTCTAGGGTATCGTTGTCTGGGACCAGGCAGTTCTTGGTTAAGTACCAAGATGAGATGATGTGTGTTCTTCTTCTCTCTCGGGATGGTCCATGAGACCTAGGAGCAGTTAAGAAGGACATGATCACATCATTGACCTTCCTCTTATGCTGGGATGATAAAATCTTATAAGTTATCATGAGACTTATGTGGACACTCTACCATTAAAGAAGACCCCTCCCTTGACTTTGTCTTGGCCACGTCCTCCTTTTTGTTTATATGATTTTGGGTCTTTGCTAGTCACCTTGTCTTGTTAAATTTCTAATTAATATTTTATGATTAAAATATTAATTATTTTAATTTGTTTTATTGTTGGGTTTTAATTTAACCCTAAATATAGAGTTAGCTTAATTAACCCTAACCTCTACCTAAACTATAAAAGGAGACCTCTCCCCTTCTCTCACTCACTCAATCATTCTTCCTCGATCTTTCACTTGGGATGATTTTTGCTGCGGCCTCTCCTTGTTTCAGTGTGTTATTTTGCTGCAGCCTCCTTGGACAGACTTTTGTTGGGTCTGGCCTCCTTGGACAGTCCTCTTGCAGGGGTGCGACCTCCTTGGGACTTTCTCTCTTGCTAGTTTGGGGTCACGACTTCTCTCCTTGTTGCTGGTGTAAGGTGCAACCACCTTGGATCTGCCTTCCTCTTGTTGTTACAGTGGTGCGACCCTCCTTTGAAGTAGTCCCTTGCTAGTTCTTGGCTGCGCCCCCCTCCTCTTCACTCTTCCTCATCCTGCCGCTAATTTTGGTTGCTAATTGGGTTAGCTGTTTGGGGTTTTTACTAGTGCCACCCTCCTTGATGCTAAGTGTTGTTGCTGCCACTTGTGTATGCTGTCTATTCTCTTTGCAGGTGCCATCTGTAGGCTGCCCTACATTACAGTTTTAATACCCCGATCAGGGTTTGTCAAGGAAGCCCTAAAATATGATATCTAAATCTACCTATTGCTGTAGCAGTCCCTCTTCTTGAACAAAATTTTGTTAGGGCTGCTTAGTGGCTTCCTTTCAGCCTCTAGATTGGTCAATGAAGTTTTTGATTCAGCCCTATACTTGTTGAGTAGCATGTTGGTTGGTTTTCCGTTTTCTACCCAAAGTTCGTCTTGGAAAAACTGTTCACAAAGATCATGATGAGATCTACCTCGGAGGGTTTGATCCATGACCAATATAGTTTTTTCTAAGCATACAAGAAAGAGGACAACAACAAACACATCAGGTAAATTTGTTCTTTGTTTTTGGCTAAGGTAATGTTCAGATCTGTTTTGTTGTTTTTGCTAATGTTTGGATTTTTTCTTTGTTTGTGTTAAGTTAATGTTCAGATATAGTTCAGATCTATTTTCTTTAATAATGTTTAGATCCATTATATTATTTTTGTTATTAGTTTACATCAGAAATTTTTGAATATATTGCTGATCTAAAACTATTGTAGTAAATAAAAGAAAAATGATATTTCTATTTCTAGTTTGCCCTTAAAATTCTAACATGGTTTCAAAGCTTAGGGTGTGAAAAGAGCTCAATTATTGCAGACTTTTGAGCTTGCGTAGATCCACACCTAAGGGTTTGTTTTGCAGATCAACAGTAAGCTTGTTTTATATCAGATCTTGTTTTCAGTATGGCTTCATCTTCAGTCAAAGCAGAAGATAGGCTTGAAGGGGCTTCAAACTTCAATGCTTGGAAAGATAGGGTTTTTAATATTCTAGAAGAAGGTGACTTGGATGAGTTGGTTACCAGGATGATGGAAGAACCTACTTCAAATGCAGGAAGAGCAACCTATAAGAAGAAGCAGGCCAAAGCCAAGAGGGTCATTTTTTACTCTGTCAAAGATAGCACGATGCTTCTTATTGCTCATCTAAGGACATCTAAGGAATGCTTTGATGCCCTAGCAAATATATAGGAAAAGAAGGCCCCAACTCAAAAGAGGATTTTGAAGAAACAACTACGTACATTAAAAATGGGAAAGGATGAAACTATCTCTGTCTTCTTTTCCAAAATTGCCCAAACAAGAGATCAACTTGCAACAATTGGAGTTGCAGTGGATGATGATGACCTTGTACAAACAACAGTAGATGGTCTTCCTGATCCATGGGAGGCATTTCTCTCATCAGTGAATGGAAGAGAAGTTCAAACCAACTTTGAGAGATTATGGCATGATTGCCTGGAAGAAGAGGGTAGACTTAAAAGCATAAATGAACCCTCAACAGTGAAAGACCATGCTCTTTCAGTCAAAGCCAAGAAGTGGAAGAGGTCTTCTCAGCACAAAGGAAAAGGTAAGAAACCCCAAGGTAAGCACTCTCACTTTTCTAAAATAAGATGCTTTAACTGTAAAAGGCTAGGTCATTATGAAAAAGACTACATGAACCCTCCTTCACAACAGAAACGGAAAGGCAGGTTCCATGCTTTAGTTGCAACTGAGGAAGAAGAGCCTCAAAGAAGGAGAACCAGAGCTGCTACTAAAGAACAAGAACACCGCAGAGAAAGTTATCTTGTTTCAGCTCTCTCCGGTACTGTCACCAAATCAGAAGAAGTTTGGTTAGTGGACAACATTGCCTCCAAGCACATGACAGGCTTCAAACAGAACCTTGTGAACTATCGAGATAAGAAGTTCAATGTGAAGGTAGAATTGGGTGATGATGACACCTATGCCATCAAAGGATTTGGATCAACATCTTTTCAGCTTCATTTAGGTAATGTATTTCATATTGAAGAAATTCTTTATGTTCCTTGATTAAAGAAAAATCTTATCTTAGTTGCAGTTCTAGAAAGTAAAGGGTACTCAGTAGCCTTCTCCAAAGGAAAGGCTCTTATGTGGCCCTCAAATGAAAGTATGAGCTTAGCCATGACAATCAGAGCTAAAGAAGGTGGACTTTACAAAGTCACTGATCAAGTTATTCAAGCATTAGCTCATGAGATGATCAACCCCTGCGATCTATGGCACAAAAGGTTTGGACATCTCAACTATAATGCTCTCCCAGGTTTGCAAAGATGGTAATGGGTATGCCAGTTTTTTATTTTGAGCATGATAGTATTTGTAGAGGTTGTGCTCTTGGTAAAAATACAAAGAAAGCCTACCCTCATAGTAATAGAAAAACTAATGGTATATTAGATCTTATTCATTTTGATCTTTGTGGACCTATGACTGCTCCGTCCATGAATGGTTGTCTTTATTATATCATTTTTATTGATGATTGTTCTCGTAAAACTTGGATTTATTTTCTGAAAACTAAAGATGAATCTTTCAGTAAATTTCAGGATTTTAAGAATCTTGTTGAGAATCAGACAGGTAGACATATCTGTGTTTTCAGAACAGACAATGGAAAAGAGTTTGACTCCCACAAGTATGATGATCTTTGCCGGGATTCTGGGATTAAGAGGGAGCTTACTGTGCCTTATAATCCTCAGCAGAATGGGGTTGCAAAAAGAAAGAACAAGACAATTTGTGAAGCAGCCAGAGCCATGATGTATGATCATAATCTTTCATTGTCTCTTTGGGTCGAAGCTGCAAGCACTGCAGTCTATATTCAGAACATGTGTCCTCATAAAGCCCCGAAAGAGAAACTCCAGAAGAAGTCTTCACCGGTAAGAAGCCTTCAGTTGACCATTTGAGATTTTTTCGTAGTCTTGTCTACATTCATGTACCAAAAGAAAAGAGGACTAAGTTAGAGCCCTCTGGAAAGAAAGACACTTTTGTGGGATACAGTGAGATCTCAAAAGCATATCGAATCTATTACCAGGGAAAAATTTCATAGAGGTCAGTAGAGATGTGACCTTCCATGTGGAAGCAACCTTTCGTCATTCCAGAGAACTTCCATGTGATACAGAGGAGCAGGAAGCTCCATCTCCAGAACCTTCAAATTCACCACTTCCATATGTGCAGAGGGAGGAGGCCAGAGAGCCTTCAGTGGATCCCATAAGGGATTCTGTTGAGTTTCCCCTAGAGAAACCTCCTATCAAAAGGAAGCCAACATGGTGCCATGAAATTTTGAAAGAAGCAGAAAAACATGCAACACCTAAAGGTACCTTCAGAGAAAGCAAGAAACCAGATAAATACTCAGGTTTGATAGCTCAGTTGAATCTTGTGATTGACTTAGAACCTTCCACTTTTGATGAGGTTGCCAAACATAAAGTGTGGAAGGATGCCATGATAGAAGAGTACGAGTCAATATTGAAGAATGATGTGTGGGAAGTGGTCCCAAGACCTCAAGGGAAATCAATAGTAACCTCTAAATGGATTTACAAAATAAAGCATGCAGTAGATGGCAGTGTTGAAAAATTCAAAGCTAGATTTGTGGCTCATGGCTTCTCTCAGAAAGAAGGAATTGGTTATGGAGAAATCTTTGCTCCTGTTGCCAGGTATACCTCTATCAGAATCATCATCTCTCTTCTTCAATTTTTAATTGGAAGCTTCACCAAATGGATGTTATGACTACCTTTCTTAATGGCGAAGTTGAGCAAGAGGTTTATATTGAACAACCTGAGGGTTTTGTGATCCATGGGAAAGAATCTCATGTTTGCAAACTCAAGAAATCCTTGTATGGATTAAAACAAGCTTCGAGAGCTTGGTATGGAAGAATTGACAGTTTTCTTCAGAGTCTTGGGTTCTCCAAGAGTATAGCAGATCCTAATCTTTATATAAAGATTGTGAAGAATCATAATGTTATCTTGGTTTTACATGTGGATGATTTGTTCCTTACTGGAGAGGAACATCTGATAGCTCAAACTAAGAGGGAGTTATCAGCAGAATTTGAAATGAAGGACTTGGGTCTTATGCATTACTTTCTTGGCTTAGAGGTGTGGCAGAAACCTGGTGATATCTTTCTCTCACAAAGCAGGTATGCAGTTGATGTGCTTCACAAATTTGGGATGCTGGATTGTAAGTCCATGACCACACCTATGATTTCTAACTTGAAGAAGTTACATGATTAAGCTACAGGTTCAGATCCAAAAGACCCTACCATATATCGTCAGATCATTGGGTCATTGATGTATCTAGTACATACCAGACTGGACATTTGCTACGCAGTGAATTCCCTTATCCAGTTCATGTGTGAACCGAAACACATTCATATGGTTGTTGCTAAGCATATTCTTAGATATGTCCGAGGGACTATAGCCTATGGGCTCAGATACACTTCAAGTGGAGGTGTAATGCTTCATGGCTATACATATTTAGATTGGATGGGCAATACAGTGGACCGAAAGAGTACTTACAGATATTGTTTCAATTTGAGTTCAACTATGATCTCCTGGTCCAACAAGAAGCAGGGCTCCATAGCCCAAAGCACTGCATAGGCATAATACATTGTTGCAAGTGCTGCCAGTAGAGAAGCAGTGTGGCTCAAAAAGCTACTCTCAGATTTGTTCAATGCTGAGCTCGAACCCACAGTAATTCACTGCGATAACAAGAGTTGTATAAAGGTCTCCGAGAATCCTGTGTTTCATGACATATTGAAACACATTGAGATGAGATATCACTATGTTCGGGACATGGTGCAGAAGAACATTCTCAATATTCATTATGTTCCGATGGCAAAACAAACTGCAGATATTTTGACCAAGTCTCTGTCGTTGACAAAGTTTGTGTACTTTCAAGACAAGCTTGGTGTTGTTGAAAATGCCTCTCTTGCTGAGAGGGAGTGTTAAAATTAAACAACTGCAAGAGCCATTTTCCAGGAGGATGGCAAAGACCCTAGCTGAGATCTAGGGCCCCCAGTACACTCCTAGGGTTCTTGGTCTGGGACCAAGTAGTTAGAGCCATGGAAAAAGACCCTAGTGAGGGCCCCCAGTGTATTGTTGGGGTTCTAGGTCAAGGACCAAACAGTTTGATGATATAAGTCCCTAGATGTGTTCTAGGGCCCCTGGATGTGTTCCAGGGAATCCTTGCTCGGTGCTTGGATTGATCCTTGGTTGTGTACCTTGGTGGATAAGACCCTAGTGGTGATCTAGGGCCCCTAGATGTGTTCTAAGGTATCCTGGTTTGGGACCAGGCAATACTTGGTTAAGTATCAAGATGAGATGATGTGTGATCTTCTTCTCTCCCAGAATGGTCGATAAGACCTAGGAGCAGTTAAGAAGATGGACATGATCACATCATTGACCTTCCTCTTATGTTGGGATGATAAAAGATTATAAGTTATCATGAGACTTATGTGGACACTTTGCCATTAAAGAAGACCCCCCCCCCCTTGACTTTGTCTTGGCCATGTTCTCCTTTTTGTTTATATGATTTTGGGTCTTTGCTAGTCACCTTGTCTTGTTGACTTTCTAATTAATATTTTATGATTAAAATATTAATTATTTTAATTTGTTTTATTGTTGGTTTTAATTTAACCCTAAATATAGGGTTAGTTTAATTAACCCTAACCTCTACCTAAACTATAAAAGGAGACCTCTCCCCCTCTCTCACTCACTGAATCATTCTTCCTCCGTCTTTCACTTGGTCTGATTTTTGCTGCGGCCTCTCCTTGTTTCAGTGTGGTATTTTGTTGTGGCCTCCTTGGACAGACTTTTGCTGGGTGCAGCCTCCTTGGACAGTCCTCTTGCTGGGGTGCGGCCTCCTTGGGACTTTCTCTCTTGCTAGTTTGGGGGCATGACTTCTCTCCTTGTTGCTAGTGTAAGGTGCGGCTACCTTGGATCTGCCTTCCTCTTGCTGTTATAGTGGTACAACCCTCCTTTGAAGTAGTCCCTTGCTAGTTCTTGGCTGCGGCCCTCTCCTCTCCACTCTTCCTCAGCTTGCCGCTAATCTGGTTGCTAATTGGATTAGCTGTTTGGGGTTTTTACTGGTGCCGCCCTCCTTGATTCTAAGTGTTGTTGCTGCCACCTATGTATGTTGTCTATTCTCTTTGCAGGTGCCATCTGTAGGCTGCCCTACATTACAGTTTTAATACCTTGATCAGGGTTTGTCAAGGCAGCCCTAAAATCTGCTATCTGAATCTACCTATTGCTGTAGCAGTCCCTCTTCTTGGACAGAATTTTGTTAGGGCTGCTTAATGGCTTCCTTTCAGCCTCTAGATTGGTCGATGAAGTTTTTGATTCAGCCCTGTACTTGTTGAGTAGCATGCTGGTTGGTTTTCTGTTTTCTACCCAAAGTTCTTCTTGGAAAAACTGTTCACAAAGATCATGATGAGATCTACCCCTGAGGGTTTGATCCATGACCATTATAGCTTTTTCTGAGCATATAGAAAAGAGGACAACAACAAGCACATCAGGTAAATCCGTTCTTTGTTTTTGGCTAAGGTAATGTTTAGATCTGTTTTCTTGTTTTTGCTAATGTTCAGATCTGTTCTTTGTTTGTGTTAAGTTAATGTTCAGATCTGTTCTTTGTTTGTGTTAAGTTAATGTTCAGATATAGTTCAGATATAGTTCAGATCTATTTTCTTTAGTAATGTTCAGATCCATTATATTATTTCTGTTATTAGTTTACATCAGAAATTTTTGAATACATTGCTGATCTAAAACTACTGTAGTAAATGAAAGAAAAAGGATATTTTTGTTTCTAGTTTGTCCTTAAAATTCTAACAGGCACACAATAGTTGCCATGGATTACAACTTCATTAAGATAACTTCCTTTAACATTTGGCATTTTTTACTTCCTTTAAGATAACTTCCTTTAAAATAATTTTATGTCAACATTCACTTTAAAGTAAAATAATTTTATATAGAGATAGTAATTGAAGGTAAAAATTTCTTATTGTGCACATAGTTGTTTTCTACTTCTCGAGGGAGATAAGTAATTCCCTCAATGTTTAATATGGAGTCAACACATGTCATTTAAAAAACTATTAGTAAAAAGTAAATATTTCCTCAGTAGTAAAAAGTAAATATTTCTCTCTCTCTCTCTCCTCTATATTGAAAGTATTTTTTTTTTATGGTTAAAACATTTGAATGGTGGGTTGACCATGAGGGAGATGTGCAATTCCTTCCGTGCTCAACATGGAGTTGACACTAACCAACATAAATCCATCTGAACTCTGGGAACTTCGGATCTATCATGCACCGAGATGCATCAAGTATTTCGAGATGAAAACATTTCTTCAAGTTTTGTACTCTAAAAGAATTTGCATTTCAAAGAATTTGATGCTTCTCGGCTCATAATAAATCTGGAGTTAAGATGAATCTATGCTAGTTTTAAATATAATTGTGTATCGGTTTATTTTTTTACAGCTAGAAATTCAAAATTTGTTTGGACACCAGCTGAAGTTGAATGCTGTGACACTGATTTGTGACACCGATTTTAAATATGATACATATGATTGTGTATCAGTTTATTTTTTCATTGCCAGGATTAAGACCTGCTAATATATTTTGTATTTTGCATCTATTCCCAGATTCTACAATTGTAGATGTTTCTGTAATTGGTAAGAGGATAATTTCTTCTTTAAAAAAGTGCATTTTAAAGTTTTTTTGATGTTACTGATATGGTTGATATTATCACAGACAATCTTTACTCATCAGCTCTGGATTCTACTTGTAATTAGACATTAAAGTATAAATCTTGGGGAATTTATGTTTTGT
>ML781441.1:161866-178879 GCA_009831015.1 Picea engelmannii
GCCCAATGAATTCTGGAATTTCTCACTCAGGTACTTGACCTGAAATCGAGCAAGAGACTTCTGCAAATTGAATGGAAAGCCTCTCACTTTGCTGGAATATGAGTGGGTTATTATATGAGCTATCTCTGAACCAGAGATCGGAGAGAAGATAAACCAGTATACATAATGCTACAGAGGAACAGAGAAATCAGAAAAAACAGAGGAGCAGACAGAGCAAGATGACAAAAACATATATTCAATTCTACATTTGCTCAATTACACACGCAAAGCACTGATGAGATAGATTTACACTCCTTTTATAGATTTATTTGAGCATCTGGAGCCTTCGAAGATTTACATAACGCTTGGGTCATCCGCGAAGAAGTTTGCCAGTGTTTCTATTTTAGAACAAGCGGGAAAGTTCTACATCTTTGACTTGTTGGCCGTGGTAGCTAAAAAAACAGTGATGGGGGCATGGTAGTTGAAACAATGATTTCTAGAAATTGGAAGAGGCTTCTAGAATTTGGTTTCACTGTTAACATTCTCCCACTTGAAGCCAAATGAAGGCTCCTAAATAATAAATTGAAGTTGTAGGTGAACTATTTTTCATTGATCCTTGCCCAAGCCTGCTCATCAAGTCACCCCCATGTCTGCCAAGCCTCGACATAGTGCTTGCTTATCACTTGGTAGAATTTTTGTTAGCACATCAACAAGGTTCTCATATGTATGGATCTTTTCCAAGTTAAAATGCCCTTCCTCCAATACCTGTTGGATCCAATGGTACCTTATGTTAATGTGCTTGGTCTTTGAATGATAGGATGAGTTTTTTACTAAATCTTTGAATGGTACGATGGGTTTTTTACTAAATGGATGGCGCTTTGAGTGTCACAATACAACAGATATTTATCTTGTTTTATTCTCATCTCTCCTACGAATCATTGCATCCACAACATCTTTTTGCAAGTCTTTGTTGCAACTATGTATTTTTCCTCTGTTGTGGAGAGAGCTACTATTTTTTGCAGTCTAGACACCCAAGACACTGTTGCACCTGCAAAAGTATATAAATAACCAGTAGTGGACTTTCTAGTGCCCACATCTCCAACCATATCTGCATTTGTATAACCTTCGATCACAACATTATTATTACTAAAACATAGACAATAATGACTAGTACCCTTGAGATACCTCAAAATCCACTTTACCACTTGTCAATGTTATTTGTCTAGATTTGCAAGGAATTTTCTCACTACTCCCACTGAATGTGCAATATCTAGCCAAGTACATACCATAGCATACATCAAACTACCAACTACTGAAGCATAAGGAATTTTACTCATTTCCTCCTCCTTGTCATCGCAAGGGCACAAATCAACACCCAATTTGAAGTGGGTTGCAAGGAGTGTATTGACTGAATTGACATCCTTCATATTGAACCTATCAAACACCTTCTCAATGTATTTTTCTTGTGACAACCAAAATTTTCTCTCCTTTCTGTCACGTATGATTTTCATGCCCAATATTTGTTGTGTTGGACCTAAACCTTTCATTACAAGCTGGCTGCCCAAATCCTTCTTCAAATTGTTAATCATATTTTTATCATGTCCAACAACCAACATGTCATCCACATACAACAATAATATAATGTACTTTTCCTGGCCATATATGTTAATGTAGACACAATAATCATCCTCTAGTATTTTAAAACCATGTTTCAACATAAATGATTCAAATTTCTTATACCACTGACGAGGTGTCTGCTTCAGTCCATTGAGGCTCTTCTTCAACTTGTAGACCAAGTTTTCTTTACCCTTTATTTTGAAACTGTCTGGTTGCTCCATATAGATCTCTTCTTCCAATTCACCATGAAGGAAGGTTGTCTTTACATCTAATTATTCACACTCCAAATCTAAAGCAACAACAAGACCAAGAACGATTATAATGGATGGCATCTTAGCAACATGAAATCTAAAGCAACAACAAGACCAAGAACGATTATAATGGATGGCATCTTAGCAACATGAAATCTAAAACAACAACAAGACCAAGAACGATTATAATGGATGGCATCTTAGCAACATGAGAGATCGGTGAAATCAATACCTTCCTTTTTAGCAAATCCTTTCACCTCGAGCCTTGCCTTATATCTTTCATTTTTCCCTTCTCTCTCATGCTTAATCTTCGACACCCATTTGTTTTGTAGGGCTTTTCTTCCTTTTGGAAGCTTCACCAACTCCCACGTTTCATTTTTCAACAAGGATCCCATTTCTTCCTCCATAACTTACTTCCATTCTTTGTTGCTCTCAATTTTACAAGCCTCCCAAAAACAATCAGGTTCACCTTTATTAGTCAATAAAATATAATTTGAAGCAGGATACCTTTGTGGAAACTTGTGAGGCCTAGTAGATCTACAAGCCAATTGTGGTGGTGCATTTTCAGGTTGGACTTCTTGCAATGGTTGTTGTACAATTTCTTGTTGTTGTTCATCATCTTCCATTTGTTGTTCGACTTGCTCTTGAATATGTTGCCCATTTTCTTGCAACGGTGGAATATCAATTTGTTGTTCAACAGACCTGTCAACAACTTTCTTGACCTCCATATTACCTGTAGATTTCTTAAACATCTCTAACTCATTTAATATGACATCTTTGTTTCTAATAACTTTATTGTTAACTGGATCCCACAATCAGTAATCAAACTCACCATCCGCATATCCCAGAAAAATACACTTCATGGATTTATCATCTAGCTTAATTCTATTCTCTTTGGGAATATGCAAAAATGCTTCACATCCAAAGACTTTTAGGTGAGAATAATTTACTCTTTTACTGATCCAAAATTTTCGGGAATGCCACCATCCAAAGCTGTAGTAGGAGATCGATTTATCAGGTAGCAAGTTGTATGTTATCGCACAATCTGTAGCTTGGGAAAAGCCTAACCCAATCCACAAAAGTGTGACAACTATGAGAGTACCTACCCACTATCACCTCAAATAGACACTCTTCTCACTTTAGTGATGATGAAATCATCACAAGGGGGGAATCTCGATAACCCTAGGGGGATTGAGATGGAAAGTGTAAGAATAATATTTGAACACCCCTACAGGTCAAGATTGGAGGAGTAAGGCTTTAGAATGAGTTTTGTAGATGGAGAATGGTTGCTACGTATTGTGCACCTGCAAAACAATGTTAAAACTGCCCCGAACAAGACAAATGATAGATATACAAGCCTTAAACCAAAAGGGATCAAGCAAGAATCCTTGTTGTCCCAAGTTGCAACAGTATATATATATATATATATATATATATATATATCAACAATGTAAGATGTCAATAGCTGCAAATTTAACCATCCAAAATCTAGTACAAGATATCAGAAATAAAACTAGCAATGACTAGTCAAACTTCCAATGATTAGAGTAAGACTTTGGTGGTGATTAATGGATGTTAGATGATGTTATCAACAAATTATTATGAAATCCAAGTGGCTGTAGAAAACGATTTCTACAACAAAAAATTCTAGCCACCAAAATCAACAAATAATCCACCCAAGTGATAGCCAATAACAAGTAGTTTAATAATAGCATCTTGTAAGTAAATTTCAATGGTAAAATAGTGAGCAATGAATAAAGAAAATATGATTTTGCAGTAGCCCTAATGGTTGTATAATTAATTTATAACAATAAATATGATTACTAGGCTAATCAAGACGCCCCTAGGGCACAAGAAAGCTTATAACATGTAGAATCAATTCCAACTTAGACAATTGCAATATCTCAGCATTTCATGTATACCAATGCAATGATTTTATATCTCCAATGCAAAAAAGACTAGTGCCTTGCCAATTGGGTTATGGAGTCTCTTGTGTAAGAGATAAGGTTTGTTATTTCTCTAGGGGTGTAAGCCTTTTTACTCCCTAGAACAAACAAAACCTAGCAAGGTAAATGTAGGAGGGTGTAAGCCTTTTTACTCTTCCTAGCAACCTTTGAAAAATAGCTTATTCAAAACAATAATGATAGATATTAGTGGAGGGTGTATGCCTTTATACTCTTCTAAGGGTTTAGACAAATATGGCTTGAAATAAGAAGAGAAAGACACAATTAATGTAATTCCTTACCAATTCCAAGAAAAAGCATGAAGAAACCCTCTTTTTACCAAGAATATTCCTCCACAATAGCAAGAATAAGACATCTAAGAGATAACGCCTTATCTTCATGTTATCCCCTAACCTAGGGATAACCAAGGAGATTATGTCTCAAGGCCCACAGGTCCTAGACATGGAGTACCGAGAGCCATATTGACTTGAGCCTGGCCCTGGAGGGCCCATTTTTCTTCTTCAGTGCCTCCACCTTGTCAGCAACAACATCATCCATCCTATCGGCTTGGTCCTTCAGCAGTAGTGGGCCTTGCTCTATGAGGTAATGAGTCTGGGTATTATGGTATGTGTCACTCTGATTCTCAAAACATTTGAATATGTGCATTTAATTCTTTTTACTTATAATGTGTGCTTGGACCTTATGCCTTTACACTTGTCCACACCTGGGGGGAATGATAGGATTGCATAGTAAGTTGATTCCCATAGGGTTTGAGTTGCCAATGGGTGGGTTCATAAAAGTTCATCGTTCGTTCCCACCATACTTACCACTTTTCATCTTTTTCCCTCTCATCCACCCCATACATTGGTTCAGGCATTGGGTTTTCCAAGCTAGCAAAGGGTTGTACCTTACCTTGTGGGAAGAAGGGGCTAAAGGCCCAAAGGGTAAAAGTAGTTGGCAAAAGATAAAAGCCAAAAGAACAAAACCTTCAGATGCTTCGCCCAGGGGTCCCTGAGAAAGCAATAAAAGGCTTCTCAGCAAGAAACAGAGGAACCCATAAAATAATAAAATCAAGACCTAGTTGGAAGATAGGGGGTCTCATCACGAGCCAACCTATTAGGTTCATGGGCATGTAGCGGTATGACACTACCATTCAATTGGTCACCACACCAGGGTAGTGGCTCTTGGTGGCATAACTAAGAGAAAGGGGGTCTCATCACAAACCAACCTTCTCATCTCCGTGAAATGCTTGTGGGTAACATTATCACCACTAGTCACCACGCCAGGGCAGTGTCCCATAACTAGTTTCTTGAAAGAAAAAAAATAAGATAAAAAGGTAAAAGACATGAATGGACTTGGAAACATTTGCATCCATGACAAGGTGCAACTCACCCTCTTTAGAGGCACCCACAGGTAAGCCATACATTCCCCCGTCATCACTGCACCCATTGCCCAGACATCCCTTACCACCTCATCCACTTACATGGTCTGGATTTGTCTCACCCGGAAACATCCCACATCCAATGAGAACTAGCCCAATAGGACAACCTAATGTCCCTCCAAACCTGGCTTGTAGAATAACATAACGTCTTTGAGCACTTGTTTGGGAAAGGGGGTTTCATGCACATGTTTAAATAACTTGATTATTAGATGTGATTGACATTGCTATGATCCTTGTGACTTATGAGCCCATGGAGGGTGTACTTGTTGTTGTTGCAGGGCCACACCCGACGGACAAGTACACATGGGGAGATGATTAGTTTGGACCTCCATAGGGCTAAAAACTCACTAGATGGATGTTGAGACCCCAACCGGGGGCAGAGACAAATAAGAGGTTTGCACCAGAGAGAGAGGAGGATATTCCACCAGAGACAACCTGGCAGTCCTGGACCCAGGGGGGTATTTTCCTTCTCACTATGATGTAGGCCTTGAAATGCCCATGACGTCACCCAACGTTTTGGACACTTTGGAGGCAGTTGTGTGCCAAGTGGCACGTGTGGTTTGATCCAGAGGCCTTAGGAGGCCTAACGTTTTTCTCCTGGAGGCCAACATTGCCCTAAGAAGGCCTAACGCCACCCTAAAAGAGCACGACGTCACCTTTTTTGCTTGATTTAGGATTTTATTATGTCATTTAATGTAAAAACTAGACATTACATGTAAACTGCCCATGTCAGCCTTTTTGATCTAATTCTGGTCATTGTAACTGTATATATAAGGGATTTTACCTTGTATTTTTTTATGATCTTTCACTCCCACTTAGTGAGGTCTGAAATTTACGCCCTACTTAGGGTTACATGACTGAAATTTAGTGCACACTTGTTGAATGAGGCTAATTTTGGACTATTTTGGCAATTTTCTTGGTGGAAGTGTTCAACTAGGGTATTTGCTTGATGATTCTTGATGAATGTAAGTAAGATTTCTGCAATTCTTCTTCATTGAATGGTTATGGTTATGTTTATTTTTCATTTACATTAAGATTATGAAATTGCTAGCTTAAAACCCTATGAAGCCAAGCACATGTTATTGTCCTTGCTTTAAGAGCTTTCACCTACTAGATTTTGCCAAGAAGCCAATTTTCTTGAAGTTTTTGCTAAGGGCCTTGCCATTGCAACACTCTAACACATTATTGCTTCATTTAAGTCATCATTACTTCATCCTTGAGCTAAAGAAAGAGGAAAACTACTAGGGCCTAGGGTTACCTACACCTTAGTAGCTATTTTCCCTCTAGGGTTTGGTAGTTGAAGCCTTGGGTTACCAACACTTCAACTATTAACCTCTCCTGTCTTTGGTTCTCTTACTATCATCTTTTCCTTCAAACATTTGTTGCCACCTAAATGACTCCATTTTACCCTAAAGGCACTAATCTAAGACTTGCTATTGAGTGATTGACAAAAACAACTATCAAAACCTACACCTTAAGCCTTCTACTAACCACTCCTAACATTAGAATAGCTTAATTTACTAAATTCGTTGTTGTTGTTGTTACTAAAGTAAGCTACAACCATATTTTGCAGCACTAAAGACATCTAAAAGCAATTGAAAAAGTTGATTAATGCACTGCCTTACTTGCTTCTGACAAATGATAGCATTTTGATGTTAATAAGTGATCATTCTTGGTCATTTTGAAGCCATTTTAAGGCACTTATTATGAAGTTATTAAATATTGTTGCTACAAGTTTTTGTTTACTTCACCATTATATCAACCAATGCATTTATTGATAAAGTCTGTGGTTTTATGAAGTACTAACAACAAGTTGTACTTGCAAAAGATATATTTTATCGTTGCTTTGTTCTAGGCAGCTACACCTTGATACTTCACTACTTCATTGGTTAACGCCCCTGGATTTTCTGATCAGTGTGACTTGTGAGAGGGGACATTTTCATAGACATTTTAACCTTGTCTTCTCAAACCCCTAGGTCACCGGGGACGTCTCTCCTGGGCCACCAACCCTAAATAGAAAGAGGCATCCTATTGAGGTGACAATGATAGGATAACCTCCAGTTACACCAATTTGCTTTCCTTTAACCTTTCCTCTAATCAAAGTACAAACTACGTGATAACACTTCCTTCACCAAAAGACAAGTACTATCATCCACATAAGAGATTCAAGAGAGAGATAGAGCAAAATGCTCAAGTAGGGCGAAAATTTCAGCCATACAAGTATGTAATTCTCAAGTGAGTTATGATAAAATGACAAAGGGGTGACCTCTATTTATATGAGGTCACCTAAAACCCTTTTGTCCACAATTCAAAATGTCAACAACAAATTAGGGAGGCTGAAATCCTCTATTCGAACTTTACAACTTAAAATTATAAATTCATAAGGTAAAATCTCCTTTTAAGGGTGACCTCATGCCCTAAAGGGTGATGTAGGGCCTCTAGGATAGACGTTGGGCCTTTGATGAAGGACACAGGGCCTCCAAAGGCCATAAATCATGCCACCAATTCCTCTATCATGTGCCAAGTGTGTCTTTCTCAATCAAACCAAGCTACACCACCATGAACCATGAGAACCCCATGAAAACCCCAACCCATGTGTTGTCTAGGGAAACAAGTGTGGCGTTTTATACCTCCAAAGGCCAACGTCTAGGTGCAAGATGATAGAGTGTGATCTTCTCATGGTATCTAAGTTCCTCCAAAGGAAACGTTCCCTCTCCCATGTGTCCAAAGAAAGGGGGGCACATCATCCAACCTGTGGGCTTCATGCCCCAAATGAAGGTCTAAGTGACCTTGTGCCTTCATGAAAAGACTTCCACCTGTCAAGGCCATGCAAAGACAAAATATTCTCCCTCCAAGGGTCCACAAGTCACAATATCATGCCAAGTAATACATATCTAATAAAAGAACCACCAGAACATGTGCATCAAATACCCCCTTTTCAAAATAAACAAATGCTCAAAGACCTTATACAACTTGCCAAATTTAAGTATGTGAGGGTTGTCATGGTGACCTATTGGGTGAACTTCCTCAAGTAGGGGATGTTCCCAAGGATAATCCTCTCTAGGTCAGGTAGTGAATGTGAGGTGGATGGGGTTAGACTTCTAGGTATGGGGTTTCATGACATACAAGGGCTCGTATTGTCTCATTTATGGGTGTCTTTGTTGAGGGATAGCTACATCATTTTCTTCTTTTTGTTTTTAAAGCATATTTTTCCAAGCCATTTATTATTTATTTTGCATATGATCCCAAGTTGAAGACAATAAGGGGCACTAAAAAGGAAATGCATAGCCCACATACGCTCTTCTGAGGAAAATGTATGAAGAACCTTACTCAAGCATTTTCAGATCTTGCTAGGCTAAGGCAAGATAGTTAGGAATGTTAACTGGGGTTTATAACCTTAAAATAAAAGAAACAAGCACTCAATCCACAAGTATTAAGTACAAGGGACCAAGGCTGGTTTTTTTTATGTATTATATGTAACTGTGCAAAGAAATAAACTAAGAAAAAATTACGTGAGTATATACATGGAGATAAAAACAAGATATGAACCAAATCATCAAAATACATACGTGAGACCGAAATCAGAAGTCTAATTTTTATATTGATTTCATTATGAGATACAAAGATAAATTCTCTTTACAAACCCCTGCGAGGGTAGGGACCAAAGCCAGATTTATAAGCATCTGATAGGCACCATACAAAAAGACTCTGACAACAAAAGAAAACTGAAGCTAAATATCTGGATTAGCTTGCCAGAAAATGTTGTTACTTGACTTTGCAAAATATTCTTTATTAGTCATGAAATTTAATTCATAAACAAACAAAAACACACAGATTGCCAAAGATAAATCATACACCTTTAAAACAAGTTGYTGAAATATATGATTCAATTTTGAATCCTGCTGCCTTTAGTAAGACCCTGTTGTCATCAAGATGGTTAAGCCTTATGGTAAACTCAGAATGAATGAAAAATGAAAGTATCTCACCAATATAGAGCAAACCTTATGGTTGAAGTTATCCTTCTATTCTCTTCTCCTTGTCTCTTCATTTGATTGAGCTTTTATTCTTTCTCAATAAGTTATCGTAGTTCAACTATCTTTCTTTAGTTAAGCTTAATTAGCTTAACTAATTAGCTGAGACAAATAAATAATAATATATATAAATAAGGGTCTAATTAAATAATAACTAAATAGGTGGGACCCCTTGTGACTCCCATTTTCAATTTCTTTTAATAATAATCAAAACATGAATTATAAAACCCCAAATATTTGATTCAAACGTCCTCCTTGTAGCTCCCATTCTCATATTTATGGTCAAATATTTTAATATCAACAAAATATAACGTGACTATATCCAAAAATGACTTTATATCCAAGTTGTCCAAAACACTGTCTAAATATGTATTCGTTGTCCAAAATATTGTCAAAAAATAAAAAGACTGTCTTCAATAGAAAACAACATTAATCATCATTAAAAACTATATTTGTTGTGGGAGACATTTTGCCTCTTTTTAGTGCTTCCTTCTTTAGATCCCATTTCTAATTTATCCTGTGCAATAGTCTTCAATTGATGGGAACCTTGTGGGTGGACTGTACTGATGACATGTGAACAATAATCTTTGAGACGAAGATGAGAGGACACAAATTCATAGGAATCTTTGGATGACTTGGAGGGAGTGGGCACTCCTTTTCCTTTATCTAGCTCTGGCTTGGGAACATCAATTTTTATTCTTTTACTTGCATGGGAGGACTGTATTGGCGAGACAACATGATCATCTTGGGCATTTGGATTTATTGGCGGTGGAGGAGGGGGTAATGGCAAAGACACAATAGGCCAACCATGGTGATGCGCTACAAGATGATGATCAATCGCTTGCCAACCATCATTGGCAGGTGGTTCTGGCTACATAGAAATGTGAGGGGGAATACAGATACCATAAAATTTTTGATGTGGTTGGAAAGGAGGCCTCTCAGATCGAGGTTGGAGAATCCTATGGCCAACTAGGTTGAAGAACCCAACTTGAAAAAGATGGTTTAACTCATGTGGATCAATGTCAAAATGTATCGAAAACCGTGGCCTTCTATGGCTTCTTTGCCAATTATTTCCTCTACCTCTATTAACACCTTTGCCATTGTTGCCTCTACTAAAGAAACTCATCTTGAAGAAATATTCCAATCATGTTATGAAAAACTCTTAACAATCCATGCATCAATACTCTACCTAAATAAAATCAAAAGCTTGGCTCTATCATTCACCATAGAAGCACATGCAATCCATCCATCAATACCTTAAAACTCAAAAATCAATTGTCATTTGAACAGGGAGTGGTAGGGCTATTGGGAATATGAGGGGCTTATAATGAGCGAAAAAGTGGCAGCATGGATGGGAAGCGACCGATGAATATTGTTCATGCAATTGCATAAGTAACAGAAAACGTATCCATATCCAAACTTCCAACACCAGTCATTAACTAGCCTTTTCTTTTGTTATTTATTCTTTCTCTTTTCAAAAAAATGAAATTCATAATAATAGAACATGGAATTTTTAAAATGTATTTGGGAAGATGAGGGGTATATAATGAACGAAAAGTGAGAAAATGGAAGGGAAAAAGACGAGTATTGTTCCATTATATGCAATAGTATTTGTTGAAAATCATCATCACCATCATTTGCCAAAACTTTTCTTTGTTTAATAATTCAAATCCAAGACAATCATTTTTATTCTATCCAATATAAAACCCCAAGAAAGTGTCAGGACTGTCAAACTGTACAACTTTAATTTCCCCTTCCTTTTATTTTTATCACCAAAGCCTTTATAAGAGACTGTTAACAGAGTCATTCAAAACAATTAAAACCAAACTACATCAAGCGCACATGGGAGGCTAAGAACACCACATAATGCCATCGACCTTGCTTGCATCACAACCTCAATACTTGCAGTATAAACAAACTAGGTTCGAAACCCCATGTGAAAATAGTGTTCATCCTTTTATTTTAACATCATACAACTTCAAAATCAACAAAACCCCCATGGATACATAACAAATGAGCCAAGACTTAACACAAATAACCAATCTTTGTTGAAAAATATAGCTCAGAAATACACTATGTCATACTTCAGATTTCAGTCTCCTATTAAGCTTCAACAGTAAAGCAATAAACCCAATATTGAATTGTACTTAATGAGCAGAAACACTGAATGACATAGATATGAAACTAAATCAGCAGCGGAAATAATTCATAACAACAGACAAAATCACACAAGTGGCACCAAAATTCTGGGCAATGCCCCTTGAAGAATACACATGAAAAATGACAGTTTAAGGATAAAATTTCTTATTCAACGCTAGGGAAAATATTAGAGTTTACAACAACATTTAAACACAGTACTTATCTCACTTTCCAACAAGGCACTCTTCCAAAAAACTCTGCTAGAATTTAGTCTTGGATGTATGGCCTATACGACCCTGTACAATCAACAACAGTACCAAAATGTCTTGGAAATCGTGCCAGAAAATTTCACCACTGCAATGTACCTTGCATAATAGGTTTCACTCAGCAAAATCGCCTAGAAAATCAAGCCAACCAACTGTTAAAAGATGACCCTAAATTTATGTGCCTTTCCTCTTGTTGTACGCCAAACAATCATTGTTGACCTCCTCCTGTAGTTGCAACACTAACAACAATAAATGCAATCTTCGACCTTGGAATGCGTTCCTATCCCTCACTTAGGGATGCATGCCAACTCCCTCTGCTATGACTCTTTCCCTCCAAGAAAGAAATTTATCTTTTAGACAATGTGACCCTTCACATACCCTCCAAGCTATCCTCAAGATGTGCACCCTCTCTCTCCCTCATGAGCTGCCTTTAAGCAATTTCGAAATGTAACTCTTCTAACCCTTAATCTCCCTTGAGTGACCCTTCACTTTCCCTTGAGATTTGAGATCAACGGTCACGACATAATCATCCGTTGAGGTCATTTAAGTCACTAAAGTGACCCATAACATCTTAAAGTCACTTTTACAGTTAAAAATTAAAACACCCAACTTTATAAAATCACTTTATAAAAACACATTATAAAGTCACTAGGGAGAAATGTGCTTGGTCACTTCCGCATGCTGGGCACAGCCTATGAAGAAGTACCTCCGAGCTACCAATTCAACACTCCCTCTTAGCAAGAGAGGTACTTTTGGTATCACCACTAGAATCCATCTCCAACTCATCAGCTGCCATAGCTACTCCTCCTGTGCTAGAAGTCTCTGCTCCCTTTGAACATGAAGCCACTACTCCCACTGCATTGGAAGCCTTTGCTGCTACCTTTGTTGTTCCACAAACTAAATACATGCTCCTAGGAGACTGCACTCTCCTGAGCATCCATTTGTTTCGACTCATGCTTGTTGAGTCCTCTGAGAGTCCCGGAAGAGGACCGAGTCCTCGATATCAACTCTCTCTCTCGTGGAACTTGCCCATTCTCCAAAATAGAATCTAAATCCAGAAATCCACTGGACCCCAACACAGGTCGACCCAACAACCTGTACAACCTCTCATACCCGAAACCAAACATCACTGTTGTGTCTGGAGTAGCTCCCTCTAGATATAGAAATACCCGACCACAGTAGAATGGCACTCCAAATCCATCAACCTCCAGAGGTGACACTGATAGTAAGTTAACCATCATCTCTGGAACATAAAATACTCCGACAACCTCCAGAAAGCCTCCTGACTCTAGCTGGAATCTAGCACTTCCAACCCCTTTCACTGCAAGTTGTGGGCCAGTACCAACACCCACACAACAATCTGAATATGTTTCTGAAAGACTCAGGAACACTAACCTCATCCTTGTCATATGCCGGGAAGCTCCATTGTCCACAAACCACACTTCAATGTCCTCGAACATTAGACAACCACTGTCCAATGGACCATTCAAAAAAGAAAACTCCCTCTCATGTCTCTCAACAAATTCTGCAATCTCTGTTGATGCTGACACCTTTGGTTCTGGTTTCTTCTCCTTCTTGTTCGGACATTGACTAGCGTAGTGGCCAGTCTTGTGACAAGCAAAACATCTCACCTTGCTCATGTCCTTCTTCTTCTCATTTCCCTTTACCACAAGAGCAACGTTCTTGTCATCTGCACTATCGATCACAAAGAGTTCGCGGTAGATCTTTCCAAGTCTCAAGATCAAGAGAGAAGCACCAAACATGCACCAAGGTTCGAGTCACTTAGAGTGACAAACATCAGGAAGAATAGAGAGTAAAAGTCCTTGGAGGAAGAATCCTTTTCATTTCAAGGTTGAGTGGACGAGATCAACTCAAGGAGGATTCAGATCTTTCACAATCGTTAGATATGATAAAGGGACACGACCGTTAACCGCCTAAGTCCTTCGAACTTCGTTGCTCTGGAAGTTTTTAGGTGTGTGTTGTGGGGAGGAAAAAGTCCCGAAGCCAGGAGTGCATCTTGGCCGTCAGCTATAAGTACATGTGTTCGTAGATCGAGTGTGGTTCAGAAATTCGTTGCTCCGAAGAATTTGAAGTGTTGTTGCAGGAGTGAGCAAAACTCCCGAAGCTCCAAAGCCCAGAGTAGATCCTGATCATTGGCGTCAGGTGTACGTGTTGATAGATCGCAGGAGTTCAGAGTTCGAAACTCCATAAGATATGGGGTGTAATTTTTTCTGGGTCGAAAATCCCTGAAGGCCGGAGTCCATCTTGACCATCCATTGGCGAGGATGCGTGGACCATAGATCAAAACCCTTCACGTGTTCAGAGTTTGGTACTCCATAAGGTTGTTGGTGAAAGCACTTAAAAGCTCTGAAGCCCGGATCCTGGAGTAAACATAGGTCGTCGATCTGGGGTGAACGTCAGTCGTCTGATCTATAAGTTTAGAGTTTTCGTATTCGAAGGCATTGCACATTTAAACAGGGAAGACTCCCGAAGCCCGGAGTCCCGAAATTTCTGTGAACCATAGATCACGACACATAGCATGAGTCGTTGATCCCCTCCTTTATTCGACTATTCACGAATTCTACATTCGAGGGAACTGTAGTGTGTTGTTGTTAAAACTCCTAAAGCCCGGAGCTCTGAAGTGCCAGAGTTCCCACTGGTTAAAGAGTTTATCCTATGGTTTTGGCCCAAGGTCACGTGGATTTTTTCGCTGAAGTGATAAGACCCTTGCAAATGTAAATTTGCGTGCAGGGAAAAGGAAAAAGTCTCGTTGTAGAGAATTATGAGGGTTCAATGAGGACTCGAGAGCTAATTCAGCTCCCTTATGTGAACGATCCTTAGACCGGGAGGTTGCGCGTGACCCTAGGATTCGTGGGGGTTTGCATCACATTCTATTTTGCTTCACCATTTTATCTGGTTTGAAGTTAGTTCCTCTATTTTCCTCCTAAATTCTTGCCCAATTATATTCTCACAACCATTCATCCAACACTATATATGTGGGATTTTTATTTTCAATATTGTTTTTCATTTTGTAGGGTTCATGATAATCATTAATAGATTAAAATTACTTAATAGGTTTATTTGAGTCATTTTGTGCTCACACAGGTAATTACCATCCCCTTTGATCGATTTAACAATATATTTTGTTGATAGGAAAAAATATTGTTTTTCATTTCGTAGGGCTCATGATAATTCCTAATAGATTAAAATTAATCATGGCATGGCTTTCTTTGGGTCATTCTTTGGTCACATGGGTAATTACTATTCCCTCTTATTGATTTAACATATATTTTGTTGAGTACTAGATGTGTGGTGTTTGTTTGCAAGAAGTTGAGACAAAATTGAATCCTTAGTTGTTGTCTCAAGCATGTAGAGAAAATCACTGCTATGGGATGTGAGATTGGTGCTTCATGTGAGCGATCGTCGTGCAATTTTTGTGGGGATTGTTTGCAGGAAGAATGAAATTGTATCAATCCAAAGGAGTGAAGATGGGAAGCACATCTGTGCGTTAGGATACGAAGGATACATTCTCTTATGAGATAGAAACATTCAAACTTTTGGTTAGTGAATTGAACTTGGTTGAATGATCTCATTCATCATAGGATAGATTCATCAAATTGTTAGACTTCATCTTGTAGTTGTATCCTAATTCCTAGATCAAGGGAAAAAAACACTCATTTTTAAATTATTTTATAAATTAAAGTTGCATGCAAAAAATAACTTAAAAAATGAATATTAAAGTTACTTTATAGTGATTCACTTTTATAATTTAAATGAAATGCATTTTATAATAAAGTTATGTGATAACTTAAAGTTGCATGATTTTTTTTTAAACAACTTAATGAAAATAAAGACTTAAACTCAAGACCTCTTATTACATTGCCGAGGCACGGAGGTAGTATATAACAATGAGTTAGCATTGACTTTTATATTAATTTTATGTTGACTTAAAAAATGTGTATAAATTTTAATGTTGAATATAACAAATAAAAAAAAATATTTTTCAATATAATAAAATTAGTTATTTTATGACCTATGATTGGTCAATAAATTGATAGTGTTATTGCAATCTTCACTTCATTCGAGGTTTGAAATTAATTTTAACATGACTATATATGAGTGCCATTTTCTTATAAGGTACAACTCTATTGATAAAATAATTTTATAACAAATATAAAATAAAAACCATACATATGTTCATATTGAATTAACCCTTTCACAACTCCCAAAACACACTGAATGGAGACACTTTACCCATCAATTCTATATAAACCAAGTCAAGTGAAATGAATCCATTGAACTATGAAATAAGACTCTTATTTTTTTTTCTTTTCTTATTTTTCCAAATGTGTAGTTATGAAACCATTTTTAATTCTTTTGGTAAGTTACCATTGGCCTATGAAATAAGACTTTTTCTTTTTAATTTTCTTTTCTTATTTTTCCAAATGTGTAGTTATGAAACCATTTTTAATTCTTTTGGTAAGTTAATTGATAGCTACAGGGTTAGAAACCCAATGGATTTGGTGGCAGGCTTGTTCGGGCAGCTTGCTGGCATTGGTGGCACAGACTCCCATCCGTTTTTTTGGCAGATGTGATTTGGCATACAGTTAAACCTGTCAGGACAATCTCTACGAAAGCAAAACCTCCACTATACACTAAAAACTGCTATTCAAAAAACCAGTTGCTTATGGAGACAAATGATAGAAACGCTGGGCTCCAAAATAAATTTAGGTTTTTTTGAAATGACATATTTTAATTATAGGAACGGGCTAAAGCACTCGCACACCCTCCGATAAGTTTACATAGATTTGAGTAAAATTTATTTTATTATCTTCGGAGGTAGTATATTGCAGCATGCTGCACTTGTTTAATAAAGTATCTTTCAACCAAGTGGGCTAATGCAAAAATATATAGCAAATGTTATGGAGGAGAGTTTTTTTTTAACTCTTTGTCTTCAAGTGTGTGCTTACCCCAAAACCCTTGTTTTTTCCTGCAAAAACTTCAACACAACTACACACAAAAAGCAAACAAAATTTTGAAATAAAACAAATCCAAAACTTTACAAGATCGGGGTTAGATTTTGGTTAGTCTACCTAGAAAATGCAAGTTTTCTCTATGTTTCTGGTTTGATGAGATCACATAAAGTGCAAAGCAAAGAGCATACACAGAAAATAAAACACTTTCTCCTCTGTTTCTCATTTGCTGAGATCACACAAAGTGCATGCAAAGAGAATACGTAAACACAAAGGGTAGGAAACCGAGAATATAAATAGAAAAACCGATATATATATATATATATATATATATATATATATATATATATATATATATATATATATATATATT
>ML781441.1:179658-200387 GCA_009831015.1 Picea engelmannii
AAAGTGTTTCCCACTGAAAGAAACACTCCAAACGCAATGGAACAACCTCTCGGCCCAGAAATGCACATAAATAACATAAACCATAAATATTTTGATGCATACAATGACATAGGTTCGAGATGTTGATCAACAACGAGAGCATGGTTTCATACTAGCTCTGATACCATGTTTGAGAAAAACAAGGTATTTCTACACATGACGAACACCTTAAGCAACCACTCACACAGGCATATCAAAGATCAATACACCAGTGTATTAAGTGGTTAAAAGCTTCAAAGAAGGAGATAGTCCATAGCCTCAACCAATGTTGTTGTTTGAGGCAATATATTGATGCAAACGAAAAATATTTTACATAATAGTTTTCAAAATTGATCATCAACAAATGATCGCCCATGTTCTTTAAATAGAGATCATGAACCAATTAGGTGTTAAGCCACAAATCAATATAGTGTTTGAGAAAAATGTCGAAATGAGATAATTAGCATATTGTTGTAGCTGTGACTATTATCAGTTTACGAGTCTCTCTATTATAGATCTCGAGTGGTTTCAGATCCACAAATTTATGAGGAAGTTTGAATTTATCCTAACCTATATGCGTAGTGTTGGTTTGATGAATGATGTGTGTGTGAGTGAGACAATTGATCTCACGGTTGAGTGAGACAATTGGTTTCACATTTGTGTGATTGCATCAATATCTATCCGCCTTTTGTTATTTTATAGTAGTTAGTGTCAAGAAGAATATGAACCATTAAATCAATTTATGTCTAGAACATATCATGATCGTTAGATTAAATATTTACAAATACATACTAAAAAAACTCATTAAAAAAACACACTTTACCTAAAAACACTTTAAACCAAATTAATCTTAACAAACTCTTAAATATCTAAATATCATAAGACTATATAATTATATAAAAAAATATTAATAAAAATTTAAAAATATATATATAAACCATTCATATGGATTCATTGTCTTATTATGCAAATAAGAAAACATACCAACATAGTAATGTTTTATCCTTCCTACAACACCATGGATTCATTGTCTCATGAATGTCATTTGTTTTAATTTTTTGACAATGACCATGTCCTTCATATACATAATATAATACTATTTGTGACTCATCCACCTACACTATCATGGCCCCTCATGCCATTTTTTTGTTTGTTGTCACCGACTTTGGCCTTCGCTTTAGTTGTTTGAATGTCCTAAAGTTTATTGAGTGAAATTCAATGTATGAGTGAAATAATTGTTTTTTCTTCTTCCAATGGATATAAAAGTTGAAGAAACGTAATGATACGATCACTTTCGGCTTCTTTACCTTTTTGGTCTCTCGTTTAGTCTCATGTTAACTTGCAATCACCAAAGACTTCCCTCCAACCATCGTTACATAATTTTTTGTAATTGATGATAATAATATTGTCATTATTTTACTTTTACTATCAATGTACGGTGGGCCAGAAGGTGGGATATCAATGTACTTTTATTAGTTAATTATATATTATCAGTAGTTAACCATTTTTACAAGAAGGTGGGATATCAATTTACAGTTTTTTTTTTTTAATTTATTATTTCAATGTTGTGATATCAAAATGCAGTATCATAGAAAGGTAACGATTGAAATTTCACAACTTAGAAGTGAAACAATACTTTTATAGGATTTTGATGCTCCTCCATCACTTTATGGAATATTAAATATGATTTTTGTTTATTTACTTCCATACTTATGGCTATATAATACAACTTTAAAATCATGGAATCACTTTTGCATCCTTCAAAGAACCGTCACCAAAATGTAAGACATTATTTACAAATAGAAGATGTGTTAAAAAAATAGTACTTTCCATCTCAAGACCTTTGAACTTTTCATTCTCGCGTTCATGAATTATACATCTACTTAAACCCTCAACAAACAAAATAAAGAGCAAAGGTGAAAGGGGAAACTCCTACCTCAATCCCCTTCAAGATTGGGAAAAATGTGTAGAATATCCATCAATAAGAATGGAGAAAGAAATAAATGAAAAACAACCTGCCACCTAATTAACAAATGCACAAGAGAAACCAATATAAAGCATCATCAACCTAAGATGAGACCAACTAACTTTATCGTATGTCTTAAATGTTTTGAAATTTAAAAGATGAAACATTAATGTAATAGCTCGAAGGATGTAATTGTTCTTAAATGTTTTGTGGATTGTAATGTAAATCTTGAGTGTTGCTCTCATCTGCTGGTTGGAGGCATTTAATGTAATAAATGTAAAGTAGTTGTAGTCTTTAATTTTGATAAGATAGCTTAGAGTTGTAGGAGGGAAAACTCAAGAAAAGCTCCCTCATATGTATTGTATTATGATTTCTCATTGTAATTGAGCTGAAGAGCAGAATCAAGAGAGCATAGGAGAGCAGAGAAGAACATAGATTGTAGAAGTTGTTTGAGCAGATAGTTGTTGCTTTAGAAACCATGTACATAAGCACTTGGATTAATATAAGAAGACTTTAATCCAATTTCATGGTGTTGTTATGGTTATTATTTGCATCTATTGAATGGTATGTTTACAGTTTGCTTATATGCTCTGTTATACATTTGTTTCAATGCCTTATCTGCATGATTTCATGTTGAATGTATGAAGTTTGTGAGAAGGAGAGTATAAGTTTCAATTTCTTCTCGTCCTGAGAATTCCTGCAAGGAGTGCAGTGAAAGTCCGCAAGGAGTGCGTTGACGAAATTCTGAGTTTTACCTCAGAAAAGCTTAGGAGAGATAGAGTTGTTCTTATACCAACAAAAGTGAAAATATAGCACAAAGTCGTGCAAGTTGTGCACAGGCCCGATTGAAGTCTTAGACTTTTCCAACCAAGTGAGTGGTTGAAGAACTTCTGTCACAAGGAATGCACAGAGTTGGGAGATATCAGAAAATCAGGGATTATCGTGAGAGCCACAAGGAGTTTGTGCAAGAATCCCTTGGAACCTTTGAGTTTGCAGTAAGAATCAAGTTCAAGAGGGATAGAGACTTGGAAAGTTCGAAGGAAGGACGAGGGTCGAAGTCACCTCGCAGAAACCAAGCTCAGGAGGAAAGACGCCAAGTTATTCGGTGAGGAGTCTTTGAGAGCCTGAACGGATGGTTGAAATTCTCGGAGGGAGAAACATCGATTTTCCGTGGATTGTTGGATCCAGTAGATCAGTGGTGAGGTTAAGACCGAGTGTCTTTCAACACTTACAAGCTCAGGAGAGATAAAAACTGTTAGATCTCGAGGAGTGTGAGCTATCGATTAGGCGCTCCAAAATATCGACATTTTGGGAGTTGGGAGTGTGGAGGAAGCTATTTTCGAGGATCGCGAGTCACAAAATCCCAATAATAGAAGGAAGGATATGGAGCATTGGATCACGGGAAATCAGGACCATCGATCTGGCATAAGCGGTCATCGCGGTTTCGCATTTAGGGAGAAGGGGAGAGGGCCACTTTACAAATCCCCGATACGCGAAATCCTGATGCGATCTAGACCGTCAGATCATGGGAGAAATAGGACCATTGATCTATGGCAAGGAAATTTCATCATTTCGGATATCGAGAAAATGGATAAAATCTACATCATCGATCCTCGACACACGAAGTCCCGACGCACTCGAAGGTTGGGCCTCAAGTCGCAGCCGAGGGTCACACCAAGAGAATTTAAGGGAGGAGCTAGGGACTGTTGGCCCATTTTGGGATTTCGGGAATCAAAGGAGTCGAGGTGCCTTGCAACGGAAGTCCTGACATCGCGAAACCCGACACGCCTTTTGGGGTTAAGGCTGTGGTCACACCGGTGGTCACATGGAGTGGAGGCTAGCGTCTAGTGCATGTTCGCGTGGGCGAAGCTTAGAAAAGGACCCGTGGTCTTTAAGTGTTGAAAGTTCCAGCAGGCACCGATAAGCCATTTTGACTTGGGAATAGGAAGATCCAAAGACCGGGAGGTCAAGCTGACCCTACAAAGGCGGGGGTCTGCGTCAACTGGTATCAGAGCTAACAACTTTTGTTTTTTGTAGAGGGAAGACAGAGGACAGTTGTGATTGAATTCTGCGTGGACAGATTGAAAAAATGTCATCGAGGAGATGTCAAGAGAGACCTATGCCCGATCCAACCATGGAAAGGGAAATGAGAGAACTTCATGCTCGATTGGATGCTATGGAGACAACACAGAGGCGAACACCTGATACAAAGGATATCAGTGAGGCCAAAAGTGAGAACGAAGCTGGAGCCAAAGAAGAAGTTGTAGCTGAAGATGCTGCAGAGGAGCACCTATTCAAAGTTGTTGCAAGAATAGGGGCCAGAGAAAAAATGGACATCCCGATGTATGAAGTTAACTTAAATTTTGAGGAGCTACTAGATTGGTTTAGAGATCTAGATAAATACTTCGACTATGAGGATATCGAAAAAGATAATAAAGTAAAACACACTGTCACTAGACTGAAAGGGCATGCAACACTATGGTGGGATGAACTGTAGGCTGACAGACATTGCAAAGGAAAACAAAGAATTAAAAGCTGGGACAAGATGGTCACCAAGATGAAATCCAAATTCATACCCAAATATTACCAAATCAGTCTATTTTGAAGAATGCAAAATTTGAGATAGAAAGGGATGACAGTGAAGGAATACACTGAGGAGTTTTATAGGTTAAACATCAGAGCTGGTCATTGCGAGAGTGATGATGAAAAATTCGCCAAATATATGAATGGCTTGAGATATGAGATTTAGGGTGAGATGAGCATGGTGACAATCATGAATGTAGAAGATGCTTATCAGATCGCTTCAAAGGCAGAAGTGAAATTGGCTCGAAAGCAAGGTCAAAGGGGCAGAGGTAGAAGTCAGAGTAGAGGTAAAGTAATTTTTCAGGACAAAGTATAGAAGCCTAAGGATGAAGATAAGAAATGACATAACCACCCAGAAAGGGGAGGAAGCTCACAAGGAGGACAGTATGCCGATAATAACACTTTTCCTCGAGCAAGAGGAAGAGGCAGAGGAGGTGAAATAAAGTGTTTTGTCTGTGGAAAGATCAGACACAAGTCTTGGGAATGTCCCGATAGAAAAAGGGATGGAGGAGGCGAAGCTCACATTTCAGAAGTGCAAAGGCGGAATGTTGAGGCGAAAGATGCAGAAGGTGGAAGGTCCTTGATGATGGGAAAAATTCTCTTGAAACCAGAGAAAGAGATGGAGAATCTAGTCCATAGGAACAACTTATTTAGGATTGCTTGCAAGACCAAGGATAGGGTATGCAAGGTGATAGTTGACAGTGGAAGCACGAATAATTTAGTATCCACAGAGATGGTGGAAAAGATGGAATTGAAGACAGTTGCATATCCAAGTCCGTATAAAGTCTCGTGGTTGCAGAAAGGACATCAAGTAACATTCACTAAACAATGTCTAGTTGAATTTAAGATAGGGGGGTATAGAGATGAGATTTTATGTGATGTTATTCCCATGGATGTTTGTCATCTTTTGTAATGATCCCAAGCCATTATGCTAGGAACATCACGGTTTTGGGTGTCTTTTAAAACTTTTTCTGGTTGTGGTATTTCGTCAAACACTTCGTTGACCTACTTGTTTAGATGTGTTTACTTGTTGAATGGCCTCTTGATTTCGTCCGTAGGGTTTATTGGTGTGTTTATATGAGTGTTTGTAGCAATAAAAAAGAAGATACAATCATGGACATACCTCAACCATATGCAATATGATAGACAAGCCAAAACATCTCAAATCTGCTTTTATTCATGAAATAGAGAAACCTTCTACAATGAAGATGTCGATTTGGAATGCTTAATAGATGGATAAGAAGATAGACAATAGAGATGTTATAAAATGCTCCAATAGAAGACTACAATAAGCCTCCAAAGGTTGTATACACAATGAAGACTGAATACAAGTAGATATGGGTCGTAAGAAGTGCCAAACCCCCACTGGAAGATGCCACATCCTGCTAGAATGTTGAAGCTCCTCAACAATTCGGCCCTGCTGCCAAAGATGTCCAATCACCTCAAGAAATATGCCAAACAGTAGATCAGGTGATGGAAAGAACATCCCAGATGCCCGAATCTCCAAGATCCCTCTCAACCCCTCTGGATTTGAACCTCCTCCAATGTATGGTGCGCGCCTCTCGATGATTGAAACCCTAATAATTCAGCCTCTCTCCTAGAGACCTCAAACAACTCCACCAATACACTAGAATGATATATCGAGGCATGACAATGAATACCCAAGTGATCAACTAGGCCAAATACCTGCTAAATCCTTAGATCTAGCTACCCTCCAAATAATGGTGTGCCCTCCTCTTGGGAAATCGTCCCACTGTCAATACAAATGAATCCTCCATTGAAGTACCTCCAGGAACAACCAAGAATGGCACTAAGACACCTGCAAGAGAAACCCAATACCTGAAATTCCCAAAATCTCCTGTACTCAACTAGATTGAACCTTCCCTCAATGGATGGTGCGCCCCCCTTGCTGAAAACCCTAGATGGTATGTCCTCCTTCTCTTCCTGTGCCTGTGGCTGGTGTAGAACCCTCCTGCACTGATGTAGATCTGACTAGAATGGTGTGGGAGAGTATTGCATCTCCAAGACCAAGCTTGGGACAAGCTAGGTGGAATCTTTCACCACTAAATCGTCCTCTAGGGTTTGTTAAGTCAAAACCCTCAAAACCCCCAATGTTGGGCTCACTAGCGAGAAGCCAAATATCAAAATATGATCATACATGAATGCATGAGTAGAGCCCCTTGCCTTTCCTTTATACTTTTTGTCTCACCTTGTCCCTCCAAAGTGAGTTTCATTTTATTAATATTTAATTAATTAATTAACCTTTTTACCTTTGAAAAACACCTTATCTCTCCTTGTGGCTTCCCTGGCCACTGAAAGTCACTTATCACTATCCCATCCTATAGTGTTTCTCATCCCGATTCCAATGAGCTATTACATTGAGAGGTTCCTCCAAGTAATGTGCCCAAAATGACCTCTTCAGTGAATTTAATTAACTTATAGCCCAAAATAGTCAAAATCATGGAAATCGTCGGAATGCAACGGAACCAAAGCCAACCTGTGCGGAATGACTCATAATGATGAAATATAATGAACAATACAAGCTGAAACCCACAATGCCTCTCAATAATCCATGTACTCACTATAACATCCATCTAGCTACTATGGTCATCATAAACCTCTGCATTGTGATGATGTCCCAAAGTGGGGACATTACAGTCCTCCCTGCTAGAAAATTGCTTATTCTCAAGCAATAACCAAATCCCCTCAAGTATAATACAAGGATTCCATGTCCACCTATGGGATACACAGTAGAACTCATCCAAGGATGAACAATCATACACTCTGCCCCCTGGGTCCCATATCAAGTCATGAACTACTATCTCCTAGGAAGTATAACCCTGAAATATACCATCTCTGGGAGTCTCTTGCATACGACACATGGCCTCATATCGGAATGAATCCATCCTCCAAGACTCTACCAAGATCCACATGACCTTCATCAACTGCACATGTTGATGCCTGAATGAGGTATTGTAAGACCTTCGTGAGACACCCTCAAGTGATGTGCTCTCCTCAACACTGAAACTCAATGGAAAGTTAGAATAAATTTCCCCTACAATGATCCACTCTCCCCTGTTAGTCAATGAAATTATCAATCCTACAATCCCTGAGTCATACACAAATATTTGTTGAAGATCACCATGCTGGCCCTGCACCACTCTGACCAAGATTGTCTGCCCCCTGCATACATACTGGACCCTCCTCTCCTGGATCCTCGAGCTGAAATACCTATGACCACCGGACCTGCTGTCCAGAAACTGTGTTTGTGAATACATCTTTGTGGAAGAGGTACCTATCCACCCATCTCCACGTCCAACCCTGATGGTCAAGAGTGAAAAGTTGCCTCGCTCTATCGAACAAATCTCTGCAGGCCCACTCCAAACCGACCCCTGGTGGAGTGTGTGACTCTCTGGCGCAACCTGGGTCATCATGTAGTGAAACATCCTGCTAACCAAGTGAGCTCCCGGATCCCATGGCAAACTTGGAAGTTTATCACTTCCAGTCTCCACTAGTTGCTCCTGTATCAGATTGATCACTATCAGAAGCCCTCTGTGCTCATCTGCTATTACCAGGCCTATGATGCTCACCACCACATACCACGTCTCAACTGGCTGCCTATGATGATCCACCTCTATCCTGTTGGATGCTATAAAAAAACTCATGTCAGGTGGTGTCAGCCTAGCCACTCTCCATGTCTCATGCCACTGTCTATCTCTCCTCATGCAACTGCTGATATGGTGAAGGTGCTCACTCATAACTATGGGCTACTGCAAAAGAGTGAAATCTGCATACTCCCCTACGTGTGTCTCCTCCCTGCAATCCCATACATCTGTCTGAATCTGACTGCATATCTCGGCATGTCTTTGTGCACTGTCACTCCTCACTGTATGCCCCTGCATACTCATGTCATCCCCTGCATATTGTTGTTTCATCCTAGATCGTGGGCGTCCTACTGGATCAACCTCTACCGGAAGGTCAACCTCTCTCAGGACACAAATGGAAGTGTCCTCCATCAACTAGTGCCCCTCTACTAGACCACCAACATCCTCTAGCCATGTGACCGAAGGACATATCTGACTGTCCACTAGGATATATGAAATGGGTCTCTGACGAATCGTCTCAAGAAGCTCCTCTGACCTAGACTCTTATTCTTGAAGGGTTGTCTGTGTGCCTCTCAAGAATCCTCGAGTGCTCTCCAACTCCCGAGTAAATCGATCCACCTCCAACTCCCGTGCCCTCAAGGCCCTGTGATACATATTGCCATTCCCCCAAAGGTAGTCCCTGTCTATCAACAACTGCTGGTAGTCAGTCCTCATCACCGATACCCTCTCCCTGAGAGTATGAAAATCATCCATGGAAAATCCCTCATCTAAACTACTATGTGCCACGGATGCTCTCCAACAATAATCTGCCATCAATGCCTGCATGTCATCACTGCATCTAATGGCTGCAATGATCATAGCTTCACTAACTCTCAACTATGATGCTAAGTGGTGTGACTCATGATCATAGTCATGATGAGGTACCACCTCATGCCTCTCACTGCTAGTGCCATCACTAAAATCCTCAACAACACTCTCTGCAGAAGATAAAGTGTTGAATTGCATGCTATCTACTGTGCCACTGGGTCTGCCCATACGTAACTGCACATCATCCTCAACTGCTAGCTCCCTCTGAATCATCCTGTATCCGGTGTGAGCAGTTGTATCCTCTTGTGCACTCAACCTGCTACTATCATCTGCGCCTAGATCCCATATAGATGTATCCAAACACGTGCTATGGTCATCCTGATTGCTAAAGAGTGCATCCTCATCCATGCAGGCCGATCCTGGAAGAAAGTTCTCCATAAATATGTCAGCATCCACAATCTGCTCAACTAATGGAGTCTCCAAAAGCTGTGACTCAATCTCCTCATGCTAATCTGTATGTGTATGACCAACTGTCTGCACGTCATGTATCTCCTCCTGGAACTGTGGATCTACATGTCTGTGGTGTGCATACCTCACACAAGGCTCCTCAATCATATTTGACATGCCATTGACCTCCTCACGTGACATGGCTATCAGGGGAATCTGGAAATATGGCAGATGTGTCACGACCACCATAGGAAGCTCATCATCTCTAGGTTCTAACACATGTGAATCCTCACTAGGGTCACCACTCTGCTGAGGTTTAAGGTCATCAATGGTCTGTGATATATCTGCTGATACACTGGTGCTATCATCCTGTCCATCCAACTACCCCTCCAACGTGCAAGGGTCACTATCCTCCTCAAGTGTGCTAGAATCATCAGCCTCTGTGCAAGAGTCACTATCACTAGCCTCTTTGCAAGAGTCACTATCATCATCAGACTGCTCCAGATAAGCATCAATTGATCCATCCTCACATGCCTCATCATCACTGTCATAGTGCACCTCAATAATATGCATCTTACCCTTACCCTTACACCTATGATCTGGTTCCCAAGGCACCTTGCAATTGTAGCAAAGCTGCGTGCTCCTAATGGGTGTGGGGTTTCTAATGGACGTGGGGTTACCCCAAAAGGCTCCTCTGATTTCCTCCCTTTCCTTGAGCCAACGTGCAATGTTCTTTTTGTTCCAACTAGGATTTTTATAGGATATGAACCATTGGAATGTTATGAGCCTTTTGAAATTATTGATGGTTTCATATTCCCTCTCATACTCTTCAATCCTTTTAACAATATCCATCTCCTCTTATAGAAGACCCCTCTATGGCTCTGCATGCATGTGCTATTTCCCACTGGCTGGCAAGAATCTAAGCTTTGATACCACTGTAATGATCCCAAGCCATTATGCTAGGAACATCACGGTTTTGGGTGTCTTTTAAATGTTTTTCTAGTTGTGGTATTTCGTCGAACACTTCACTGACCTACTTGTTTAGATGTGTTTACTTGTTGAATGGCCTCTTGATTTCAGTCGTAGGGTTTACTGATGTGTTTATAAGAGTGTTTGTAGCAATAAAAAAGAAGATACAATCATGGACATACCTCAACCATATGCAATATGATAGACATACCAAAACATCTCAAATCTGCTTTTATTCATGAAATAGAGAAACCTACTACAATGAAGATGCCGATCTGGAATGCTCAATAGATGGATAAGAAGATAGACAATATAGCTGCTACAAAATTCTCCAATAGAAGACTATAACAAGCCTCCAAAGGTTGTATACACAATGAAGACTAAATACAAGTAGATCTGGGCCGTGAGAAGTGCCAAACCCCCACTGGAAGATGCCACGTCCTGCTAGAATGCTGAAGCTCCTCAACAATTCGGCCCTGCTACCAAAGATGTCCAATCACCTCAAGAAAGATGCCAAACAATAGATCGAGTGATAGAAAGAATAACCCAGGTGCTCGAATCTCGAAGATCCCTCTCAACCCCTTTGGATCTGAAACTCCTCCAATGTATGGTGCGCCCCACTCGATGAATGAAACCCTAATATTTCGGCCTCTCTCCTAGAGACCTCCAACAACTCCACCAATCAACTAGACTGATAGATTGGGGCATGAAAATGAATACTCAAGTGCTCAACTAGGCCAAATACCTGCTAGATCCTCTTGGGAAATCGTCCCACTGTCAATACAAATGAATCCTCCACTGAAGTGCCTCCGGGAACAACCAAGAATGGTGCTAAGACACCTATAAGAGAAACCCAATACCTATTCCCGAAGTCTCCTCTCCTCAACTAGATCGAACCTTCCCTCAATGGATGGTGCGCCCCCCTTGCTAAAAACCCTAGATGGTACATCCTCCTTCTCTTCCTGTGCATGTGGCTGGTGTAGAACCCTCCCACATTGATGTAGATCTGACTAGAATGGTGTGGGAGAGTATTGCATCTCCGAGACCAAGCTTGGAACAAGCTAGGTGGAATATTTCACCACCGAATCGTCCTCTAGGGTGTGTTAAGTTAAAACCCTCAAAACCCCCAATGCTGGGCTCACTAGCTAGAAGCTAGATATCAAAATATGATCATACATGAATGCACGAGTAGAGGTCGTTGCCTTTCCTTTATAATTTTTGGCTCACCTTGTCCCTCCAAAGTGAGTTTTATTTTATTAATATTTAATTAATTAATTAACCTTTTTACCTCTGAAAAACACCTTATCTCTCCTTGTGGCTTCCCTAGCCACTGAAATTCACTTATCACTATCCCATCCTGTAGTGTTTCTCCTCCCGATTCCAATGAGCTATTACACTGAGAGGTTCCTCCAAGTAATGTGCCCAAAATGACCCCTTCAGTGAATTTAATTAACTTATAGCCCAAAATAGTCAAAATCATGGAAATCGTCGGAATGCAACGGAACCAAAGACAACATGTACAGAATGACTCATAATGATGAAATATGATGAGCAATGCAAGATGGACCCCACAATGCCTCTCAATAATCCCTATACTCGCTATAACATCCATTTGGCTACTCTGGTCATCATAAACCTCTGCACTGTGATGATGTCCCAAAGTGGGGACATTATATCTTTTGTTGGAAAGGCCTTGGCAATATGACATAAATGTTATTCATGATGGAAGAAAGAACACATACACCTTGGAGAAGAATGGTAGGACACATATGTTGCTGCCAATTGAGGACAAGAAGGTGAAAGAAGAAACAAGCAATACTATACTTCTCATTAGTGAGAAGGAACTTCTAGATGAAGTCAAGAAATATGAGGAAATGCAGTTTGTTGTGGTGAGAAAACCTAGAGTCAACTTGACCAGTACCTCAATAGATGATCTACCTGAGGAGATTCAAGAACTGCTGGAGAATTTTGTTGATATAGTGGTGGACAATTTACCTTGTTCGTTGTCACCCATCAGGAGTATAAGCCATCATATTGACCTTATGCCAGGAGTGAGTTTACCAAACAAAGCAATGAACAGACTGATGCCACAGGAGAATGCAGAAGTTAAGAAGCAAGTCTATGATTTGATGGACAAAGGGTTGATTAGAGAAAGCTTGAGTCCATGCATTGTGCCAACAATGTTATGTCCGAAGAAAGATGGTGGATGGAGAATGTGTACAGACTCAAGGCTATAAACAAAATCACCATTAGGTATAGATTTCCTTTACCCATGATCGATGAATTGATGGATTGCTTGAGTGGGCCAAAGCTTTTTTCAAAAATTGATTTAAAGAGTGGATATCACCAGATTAGAATGAGAGAAAGGGATGAATGGAAGACAACATTCAATATGAATGAAGGGCTATATGAATGGCTTGTCATGCCATTTGTCTTGACGAATGCGCCAAGTACTTTTATGAGATTGATGAACGAAGTCTTGAAGGATTTCATTGGGAAGTTTGTAATTTTGTATCTTGATGATATACTGATCTTTAGTAAGACTGAGGAAGAACATTTGAGACATTTAGCTTTAGTGATGAGGAGGTTGCAGCAAGAGAAATTGTTGATAAATCTGAAGAAGTCATCTTTCATGAAGACATAACTCATTTATTTGGGTTTCATGATCTCTTCGAATGAGTTGAAGATTGATCCTGAGAAGGTAAGAGAAATCAAAGAGTGGCCATCGCCGAGGAATATCTTTGAAGTCAAAAGCTTCCATGGACTAGCCAGTTTTTACAGGAAATTCATCAGAAATTTTAGTGGGATTTGTGCACCAATGATGGACACAATCAAGAAGAGACACAAATCTTTTCATTGGACAGAGGAAGCGAATAAAAGTTTCAAGTTGTTAAAGGAGAAGATAACTGGACAACCAATTCTGGTTCTGCTAGATTTTAGTAAAACATTTCAAGTGAGATGTGACGCAAGTGGATTCACGATTGGAGCAGTCTTAAGTCAAGACAATAGGCCAATTGCATACTTCAGTGAGAAGTTGAATGAGACCAAGATGAAATATTCCATGTATGATAAAGAGTTTTATGTAGTCATACAAGCATTGAAGAAATGGAGGCACTACCTGGTTCTGAAAGAGTTCGTTTTGTATAGCGACAACCAGGCCTTACAATTTATAACCAGACAGGAAAAACTGAACCAAAAACATACAAAATGGGTTGAATTTATGTAGAACTTTACTTTTGTTATAAAACACATTTCTAGAAATGCTAACAAAGTTGTTGATGCATTGAGCAAGAAATGTTTGATTCTGCAGGAGTTTCGTGTGAAGACCTTAGGTTTTGATAGCCTTAAGGAAATATACAGAGATGATTCAGATTTTAAGTATGCTTATGAAGCATGTGAGAATCCTATTCTGAGAGACATAAGCCAATGGATTCAATATTTAATTCAAGATGGATTGTTATTCAAAGGAAATCGGTTGTGTATCCCGAAGAGTTCTATGAGAGAAAACCTTTTGAAGGAAAAACATAGTGGGGGACTGGTTGGACATTTCGGCCATGATAAAACATTTGCACAACTGAATAGTTTGTATTATTGGCCAGGGATGAGGATGGATGTCAAGAAGTTTGTGAACATATGTAGAATTTTCTAGCTCGCAAAGGGGAAAAGACATAATATTGGGTTGTATCAACTATTGCCAATACTAGAGAGGTCGTGGAATGCGGTAAGCATGGATTTTGTGTTGGGACTGCCGAGGACACATAGAGGTTGTGATTCCATATTCGTGGTAGTTGACAGATTCTAAAAAATGGCACATTTTATTTCATGTCAGAAAACCAGTGATGCAACACACATTGCAAATCTGTTTTTCAAAGAAGTTGTTCGACTTCATGGTTTACCAAAGGGTATTGTTTCAGACAGAGATACCAAATTTGTTGGTCATTTCTGGAGGACACTATGGAAAAATATGGGGACAAATTTATCTTTTATCTCAACATATCACCCTTAGACGAATGGAAAGACTGAGGTAGTAAATCGAAGCTTGGGAGACTTATTGAGGAGTTTAGTAGTTGAACATCATAGTTAGTGGGATCAGATTCTGCCGCAAGCAGAATTTGCATATAATGACTCACCTAACCGGAGCACAGGACAGATCCCATTTCAGATAATGTATGGAATGCAGCTAAGAGGAGTATCTGAGTTGAGAGACTTATAGCAGAATGAGATCAGGAGTGCTGGAGCGGAATATTTTGCAGTAGAGATGCAGGAGCTCCACAGTAGGATTAAAGAGCGATTGCAGAGTTCCAACCAGGAATACAAGTGTATAACAGATCAAAACAGAAGAGAGCTTCAATTCAAAGTGGGAGATTTGGTCTTAGCACATCTAAGAAAAGAAAGGTTCCCAAGGGGAACATATAACAAGATGAAGATGAAAAAGGTAGGGTCGTGTAAAATCTTGCGGAAATTTGAGGCAAATGCTTATGAAATAGAATTTCCATATGGTGTGGGTATATCACCCATATTCAACATAGCAGATATGTACCCTTACAAAGAAGATGAAGCGAGAGGAGAAGAAAATCAAAAGGAAGTTCAGTGGGTCAAGAAGATGCCTGTAGCTAAAAATCCGCAGATGGAAAAGATCATTGATCAGAGAGTTCGCAAAAAGACCTGGAAGAAGACATATTTTGAATATTTGATAAAGTGGAAGGTACACCCAATTGAGGATGGTAGTTGGGAAAGAGAAACAGATATCCAGAAACATGGACAGATGATGTAGGATCTCATGGACAAGATTCCATGATTTTTTCAGCCAGAGGAGTATGATGCAGGAGCATCGCAAGCAAGCGCAAGTGGAGGACAACTAGATATGCACCAGCGCGCATTTTGAAGACGTTTTGAAATTTAAAAGATGAAACATTAATGTAATAGTTGGAAGGATGTAATTGTTCTTAAATGTTTTGTGGATTGTAATGCAGATCTTGAGCGTTGCTCTTATCTGTCGATTGGAGGCATTTAATGTAATAAATGTAAAGTAGTTGTAGTCTTTAATTTCGATAAGATAACTTAGAGTTGTAGGAGGGAAAAATCAAGAAAATCTCCCTCGTATGTATTGTATTATGATTTCTCATTGTAATTGAGTCGAAGAGCAGAAGCAAGAGAGCATAGGAGAGCAGAGAAGAACATAGAATGTAGAATTTGTTTGAATAGATAGTTGTTGCTATAGAAACCATGTACAGAAGCACTTGGATTAATATAAGAAGGATTTAATTCAATTTCATGGTGTTGTTATGGTTATTGTTTGCATCTATTGAATGATATGTTTACAGTTTGCTTATATGCTCTGTTATGCATTTGTTTCAATGCCTTATGTGTATGATTTCATCTTGAATGTATGAAGTCTGTGAGAGAGAGAGTATAAGTTTGAATTTCTTCTCGTCCTGAGAATTCCTGCAAGGAGTGCAGTGAAAGTCCGCAAGGAGTGCGTTGACGAGATTTTGAGTTTTACCTCAGAAAAGCTCAGGAGAGATAGAGTTGTTATTATACCAATAGAAGTGAAAATATAGCATAGAGTCATGCAAGGTGTGCACAGGCCCAGTTGAAGTCTTAGACTTTTCCAACCAAGTGAGTGGTTGAAGAACTTTTGTCGTAAGGAGTGCGCAGAGTTGGGAGATATCAGATAATCAGGGATTATCGTGAGAGCTGCAAGGAGTGCGTGAAAGAATCCCTTAGAACCTTTGAGTTTATAGTAAGAATCAAGCTCATGAGGGACAAAGACTTGGAAAGTTCGAAGGAAGGACGAGGGTCGAAGTCACCACGCAAAAACTAAGCTCAGGAGGAAAGACGCCAAGTTATTTGGTGAGGAGTCTTTGAGAGCCTGAACGGACAGTTGAAATTCTCGGAGGGAGAAACATCGATTTTCCGTGGACCATTGGATCCAGTAGATCAACGGAGAGGTTAAGATCGAGTGTCTTTCAACACTTACAATCTTAGGAGAGATAATAGTCGTTAGATCCCAAGGAGTGTGAGTCGTCGATTGGGTGCTCCAAAATATTGACATTTCGGGAGTCATGAGTGTGGAGGAAGCTGTTTTCGGGGATCATGAGTCGCGAAATCCCGATAAGAGAAGGAAGGATATGGAGCGTTGGATCACGAGAAATTAGGATTGTCGATCTGGCATAAGTGGTCATCGCGGTTTCTCATTTCAGGAGAAGGGGAGAGGTCCACTTCACAAATCCCCGATACACAAAATCTCGATGCGATCTAGACTGTCAGATCATGGGAGAACCACGACTGTTGATCTGTGGCGAGGAAATTTCGACATTTCAGATATCAGGAAAAGGGAGAAAATCTACATTGTCGATCCCCGACATGCGAAGTCCCGACGCGCTCAAAGGTTGGGCCCCAGGTCGCAGCCGAGGGTCACACCAAGAAAATTTAAGGGAGTAGCTAGGGACTGTTAGCCCATTTCGGGATTTTAGGAATCAGAGGAGTTGGGGTGCCTTGCAACGGAAGTCCCGACATCGAAAAACCCACCGTGCCTTTTGGGGCTAAGGCTGTGGTTACACTGGTGGTCACGCCGGTGGTCACGTGGAGTGGAGGCTCGCGTCTAGTGCATGTTCGCGCGGGCAGAGCTTAGAAAAGGACCCATGGTCTTTAAGTGTTGAAGGTTCAAACAGGGACCGAGAATCCATTTCGGCTCGGGAATAGGAATATACAAAGACCAGGAGGTCAAACAAACCCTGCTGAGGTGGGGGTGTGCATCACATATTGTGATCATAATTTACAAAAAATGTGAAAAAATAAACTACACATTTGAACTATCTCAACAATATTTTCTCGAAGAGGTTCCTTGAAGAGTTGGTTGAAATGATTTGTACCAACGTTAACCATCTCAACAAACCTATGAAATTTCTCTTCCATCTCATTCTTAATACTTCAGATGGTATTTATATTTTTTCTCGTCTTTGCATAGTTGTGAAGAAACTCGATGTTTTCATCCCCCGAGCTAACCAAGTCACTCTAATTTTTTTCCTCCACTTTTCTTCTTCCCAATCAAGAAACCCTTTATTTGATGCTTCCAATTTATTTAAGTTCCTCATCTCTTCCTCATTGAAAATTCCATTCATATGAGATTTGAAAATATTAGAAATATCCTCATCCAAAATCCATAACTGCTCTTGTGAGTCGTTATATTTAGCTTTGGCCCACTTAATGGTTTTCCATTTTACCCTCTTTATATTGTCATTGAATTGAAACATTGAAAAAACCTCTAGGTGAGTGTATATATGTTTCCATTCACTATGAACCAAATCCCTAAATTGAAGATCCTTCAACCAATGAGAGTTGAATTTAGAAAGGCCAAGGAGCTTATGTTTTTCTTCACCCACCTGGAGAAAAATGGAAACATGATCATACAAACCACCCTCACCTATCCAGGATGTTATTTTTCCCACTTGATCAACAATATTTTTTTCGATAAGGAATCTTTTTTATTTTTTTGAGATACCCCCACTTATGGCTCCATTCCTCCTCCATGTAGGCTTAAGGATTAGGGGCGCTATGTCACAAAGTCTAGCCTTATCAATATTTTTGACTAGAAATCCGCCAATGGCTCCATCCTCCATGTTTTTCCCCACACTTTACCCTACCTCAAAATGAAATTCATGTCACCTCCAACCATAATATTTTCCTTTCTCAAAACCAAGTCCACAAAGAAGGAATCCCATAAAAACTCCCTTGCATTAAAAGAACCATATACATTAATGGAGTTAAAGACTCTATATGTATCTAGAGAGAAAATATACAAACAAATAACAAAATGTATACAAGAGACACTTTTGGACTGCAATGACTTAAACCAACCTACTACTAAGCCTCAGGATCTTCCCTCAACACCAATATCTTCAAACTCTACCTTGTAAAGGTTGAAAACAAAATACCTTTTTCTTTATTAGCTTGAAGAATTGTCTCCAAGATTAACATAACCTCTAGATTGCTTGACTTCACCCAACCATTTCAAGGAGTTTCTCATACAGGAGCTCCACATTAATCCCCTAATGTTATAAGAGAGAAAAATAATTTAAAACCCTTTGAGTGGGATTTTCCTACTCTAAGGGCCCCTTGAATAGTCATTTGCCTCCTTAATAAAACCTCTTCATTAGCTTGCTTCATTGCATGGGCGGGAAAATATTTCCTATAAAACCTTGCCTAAATTCCACTCTGATTCAAACCTATTCCACCCTCCATGATTTTCTCCTACATCCCTAACCCCTTCCTTTTTTTATTGATTTAAGATGATATTGTATATTAACTACTAAAACAAAATTCCCATTCAATGAATACAAAGCCATTCGATGAATACAAAGCAATGAAACTATCTATACTTTCCACATATTTCTTCTTTGAAATAATCTTTTTCCCTTTCATATATCCACTTCCCCGTGAGAAGGAAAATCCTTCTAATACTTTGGATTCTTATCCACCTTCCTACCCTCAAACCTTTTTAGAGGGATACTTTTATAATCCATAAATTTATCAATCTCATTCCCCTCTTCTTAGTCATATTCTAATTCCAACTCCACAAGGGGCAACCTCCTAAATATGTTTATTATTTTACATGTTTGAACTCTTATTTTTAATCACACCCACAAATGTGAGTTGATTATATTTAGAAATAGAAGATTTCCCTTCATGTAAAACACCTTACCTTCTTATGTCCTTCTCATCCACCTCACTTAGCAATCTCTTCTTGAACTGAGTATGATCTCCTTAAATCTAGCTAGGTCTCATAAAAAAATTCAATGGAGTAATGGAAGAAGTCTCTTCATAGATTGACTTACCTTTGGAACTTGAAGGTCAAACTGATTGATCTTTGATGGCTTCAAGAGGAAGGTATGCTTGAAACTCATCCTCTATCCCCACGTCACTCATCTCATCCTCATCTAGAATATATTTCTTTGGGAAAGTGTTCCTTATATGTCCATACAGGTGACATATGGAGCACTAAATGGAATCTTCACATAATGCATCTCATGTAAATATGACCTATCTCCCACTTGTATATTTAATCCATTTGGCAGACCATCACCAAGATTCATCTCCACACAAATATTTTCCATGGATGTTCTATTCAATTTTATGTTTTTCTCTTCGACATATGACATCCTTCCCAACTTGTTACCAATCAATATTAGGGCCCACTCCAACCAAAGTTCCAAAGGAATTGAATGGAGCTACGCCCATAAAGTTCGTGTGTTTGTCTGCTCTCTCAAAGGATCAAACAAATACATACACTCATTTAGGGATAAAGTCGAGTGATCCCTGTACCATTTCCTCCTTAAAATATTCTCCTTATCCTTTGTAGAATGAAACACAAAGTTAATATATCCTCTAGCCAATAAATGGAAAATAAGAGCATACCCCAATTGTTATCTCCAAACCATTTAAATCCAATTGCTCATAGAATTCTCCGAAATCAATCTTCCATGAAATTTTCCAACTAGGGTCATGGCCTGGTACAATTGCACTTGCTCTAGAACCATATATGTCCCATTACCAACTTCATTCCTATTGAATCGAGATTAAAACACCTAGGTTTCTTCTTCTTTCTCTTGACCAATCCCTCTGATATAGAAACAAGATTTGTATTCTCTTTGAACTTATTTAAGAGAACAATTTATTCTCAACTTTTTCGTTCAATGACCTTCTCTTATTCACCACCCTTCTTATCATACTCCTTAAATGTGATGTCCCGTCCCCAAGATTAGGCCAGCAGGGAGTGACTTAGTAGTCTATATGTTCCCGTAGACTATAGTCAGGCACAAACAGGGAACCAGATGGAGAAATAAGGAGGAATTAAGACTAAACGATAAATTAAGCCTAAATACTTAGGAAAAGTCACTTAAGCCTAAGTCAACGGAGAATTAGAACGAAAAGGTGATAAGGGGGGCGACTTAATTGACAAATAATTCACTTAGGAGGAAAGGCACCTAGGTTAAGTGATGTCAACGAAGAATTAGGTCGGGAAAGATATAAAGAGAGGAATTTGACCTAATTCCTCATTATTGATGATTATGATTTGATGTTGAGACTTTCGAGAGGAGGAGGAGAGCCGACCTTATTGTTTTGTGGATTTCTGGAGGAAACCACCACCCTTGATAGGTTTCGGTGTTGAGAGACACACCCTATCCCATCGGAGATACCATCCAGGTATTTCATCGTGCATTTCAGAAGTATTCAGTGTGGAGGGCGCAGCTTAGCCAAGGAGGGCGCAAGCTATTTGGGAGATTCAGAGATCTGCAGTAGACCGTGGTCCCGATTGCAGATTCATTCCGACC